>OMKK01030095.1:23204-38492 GCA_900302305.1 Polymixia japonica | reverse complement strand
CACCCCACACTGCACATCACTGCACCGCAGCACACCACACTGCACCACACCACCACTACTCCACACAACATCACCGCACTGCACCGCACACCACCACACTGCACATCACTGCACCGCAGCACACCACACTGCACATCACTGCACCGCAGCACACCACACTACCACTACTCCACACAACATCACCGCACTGCACCGCACACCACCACACTGCACATCACTGCACCGCAGCACACCACACCACCACTACTCCACACAACATCACCGCACTGCACATCACTGCACTGCAGCACACCACATAGCACCACAACACTGCACAACACCACACAGCACCAAACCACCAACACACACTTTTCCTTCCAATGAAGTGATTCTGGACAGTATTGCTCATCACTCTACTAAAGGATGTTGTAACAGCAAACAGAATTTGTGACAGGAGGGTGTCACACTTGTAGTTAAACCTTACACAAAGGTTCACAACAGCACACCTGCTGCGGCTATAGCTTTGGTCTCTGTGAGGGCCATTGTTTCTGCAGTGTTCATTGTGTGTGTCTATTCAACCTCTGTGGGACGCCATATGGGTTTACTGAAGCAGGACCACTTCTGTTTCTTCATGACTCATGTTTGCCATTAGAACTTTGTTACTGGAGGTGCACAGCAGAAAAAAATAGTAACTGAGCATTTCTAATAATATGCAGATACTGATATCTGCTATAATACGCTATGCTACGTTATAATCACTTCAATATTCATATAAACCCAGAAATGTCTGATATCAAAGCCAGGATTGTCACTCCAACAGTCCTCAAAGACATTTATTACATTCAGCCAGCTGGTTAATATGCCTTATTAAAAAATAAAACTGTCTAGATTAGGGCACATTTGTCTCTAATACCCAATTAAACCATAGAAAGAGCATTCTCTACAATCAGGGCCTTGTTGATTAGAGATTGCAACATTCTTAATGATGTCTCATGTTATACCAAGGTTGCAAAAGGCTCTCTGAGAAAATCGCAGAGTCATCCTCAGACAGAGCGCTAGTGAGCAGCTGGTAAAAG
Organism: Polymixia japonica; assembly: GCA_900302305.1. NCBI lineage: Eukaryota > Metazoa > Chordata > Actinopteri > Polymixiiformes > Polymixiidae > Polymixia > Polymixia japonica. The sequence goes on along the minus strand of OMKK01030095.1, from coordinate 37,437 downwards.
GACACCGATATGTAAATCTGATGCCAAGTGCAATAATGCATATTGTAGGAGGACAGCAACCTGTTTCCATCAACACCAAAAACCTTTCTACTGCCTGTATTTCCACTAAATTAATTTGCTTGATTTTTTTTAACTTTTGTGGTGTGTACAAATTAATTGAAACCAAATGACAATATAATCTAGACAACTGAATTATTCTATGCAGTTACATAATACATTTTATGACTGATTGACCTCGTTCAATTTTAAAGAGAAAACTGAAGAGAAACATTAAATAAATGGAGGTCATGTGTATGGCCTATATTTACAAGTTAGGCCTAGGCTTGGTTACTTTTGACAATACTTTTATTTTGTTCATTGTAGAATTGGAACATATTATGTTCGCAATATGTTGAGGTGAAGTGGTTTTAAACAGATGACCTTTTCTTAACTGTGTCAGTTGAGAATACGTATGTATATAACAAAAGTATGTGTATAGGTAGACAGAAAGCGAATTAATCTTTTGCCAGTTGCCTCTGCCATCTACTGCATCAAACACTTGTGCTAAGGTCTATAAAATGACTGCAGGGGTAAACATCACATCTTCATCCACTAACACATGATGGTCATGAGAGCACCAGTGAGGCTAGTGCCTTTGGTTTTCATAGTAGGTTGTGGACGAGAAACTACTATTGGTCTGTCCATAGAGGACCGCCTGGGACAGTCAGTCAGGTGATTTGAGAGTACAAAGTAAATGCTGTTGTTTTCAATGACGCCAATTCATTGTTCAGGTCAGGTCAAGCTAGTCTTACCAAGCAATGGAAAAAAATGAATTTTTACTCTGGGGGGGAAAAAATTACAATAAAACATATTACATTTTTCCCATGTGATACATACAGTATATGACATTCAATTTGCTAAATGCTTTTATGTGAAGCCTCACAGTACCAAAAGTGCACGTGTTTAGCCCGGGTGGCCCCAGTGGGAGACAACCCTAACCACCAGCACTGGTGCCATGAGAGCTTAACAGGGCCACATACTATTATTTGTCTTATTAGTTAGCTGTATCATCTACTGCCAAAAGACTTACGTATAAAACATCCAAAGGTTGAATGAAGTGTCTGCTCCACTAGATGTTGGCAAAGGAGCAGAGGAACTTGCAGCATAAGCTTTCAGGAACGAATGAGCTGCCATCTGGGTACATGCTGGACCTCAGCAAGCACTTCACAAAAAGCATCGTCTGATCCCAGGTCAGATCACCCTGTAAGAACTTCTTCTGGAAGACTTTCAATCTGCTAGCAGAAGAAGAAAGCTGAACAACTCGTAGTACTTACATCCTCACTAAAAAATAAATTGCTATAGTTTAAAGGTTATATTGAGATTCATGACCGTCTTTATATGGTGGAATATTGTAATTGCTACTCTCTGCCACGGGTTAATATCAATAAAGACCGAGGAACGTCTGTTGCTGTAAAGTTTTACACAGCCAGACCCTACAACATAAGCTTAACTTTGTAGATCTAACTGACCATCTCTGCCTGCACTTTTATCAGGCCCACCAATATAAAGCTTTTTTTAATAACAGCTAATCAAGTCAAATTACAGCCTCAGGTTGATGACATCCAGCAGGAATACATAGTTTGACAATATAGAACAATTTAAAACCATCCTTAAACGGTACTTTTGTGTCTTTGACTGGGTCTCCCAAGAGCATGTTAGAGTTCTTTCCTTCTCAGGGCAGAGCTGGGCTTCAGGGAACGCAGTCTACATGCAGACTACACTGAACATCCTCCATTAGTGTACCAAAGAATCTGCATCAGCACAGGGAAGAAAAAAAAACAAAAACAAAGAAAACCTCATACCCCCATTAAAAAAAGGCCGGCATTCAATTTTAAATATTACAATGGGAAGGTTTAAGGTGACACCTTAAATGTATAATATTTTGTCCACAGACTACAATGTAGAAGTACAGCACCACCAGCAGGCTGAATAGCAAGACTACAACTGCTGACCAGATATCACCACTCAACAAAACACAGGTAATATTTTAACTCTAAAATACTTTATAGTAGTTAATACTTCTAAATAGTTAATATTTCAACCCAAAAGGGGGAATACACACATTGGGGCAAGATGTCAATTTAAAAAAAACAGTTTTCCTGGCAATGACCAACAGCTTAAGGTGAGGCCAAGCAAAATGCGATGCTATTAAAACTACACCTCATCTACATTGAGAGAACCACAGGTGAATAAAAATTGGAAACTTTTATTATTTTACACTCTGTAGGACTAAAAAGGACTCGGTATCATTATACAAAGTGTGAATTCCTGCTGGCATGTTCAATCAACAATTTTCAAGGTCCCTGCAAAATTGACTCCTGTCTTACATTCCAACCACTTTTACAATCAGTCTTTAAAAAAAACAAAACAAAACAATTCCTGCCTGATTGAAATTGTACATTTGAACGACATGGAAATAAATCTACTTGTACAAAAGGTCCAACTTAAATCCTACTAACAAAAAAATTACAGTCAATAGAGGCCGTTATTAGGACAAAGCATTTGCCGACACAAATTAATCTTGGATGAGATTAACGCCAGGTCTTGTCTTGCACAACAGTTTGGGACAACAAGCAGAAAAGCATGGTCGGTGCCAATTTGTAGACATCGAGAACCACAGGTGTGACTTTGGTCCTACTAAAGAGGGTTGTTCATTTGAAGGTATAAACGAATACCTCATGCCAATTGAGTATGGTCCATTCTAAATTTTCAATAGGGTGGGTCCAAGGGTTCTTGTAAATGAGGTGAAGAGGTCCCTTTTCAGGATTAAGGCATTCTTGCAGCATATCCATTGTTGACTTGTGCTGGCCCACCCAACAATGCACCACAATCCAGTCTTCAGCTTCTCCAAAATTGACTCCAATCTGGATTCAGACGAAAGCCGGGGCTGGCCGTGTCCAAGGTCCCTATACATGCGAATTAAAGTGTTGGCAGTTCAATTAATGTTAAGTCAAAAAATAAATCACTGTCAAGAGGGCAATATACCTAGTCAATCAAATTCAGTTTTATTGGAGACTTCCCTTTGATTCACAAAACATAGAAAATGCATTCAGAACCACTTCAAACACAAACTTTCAAATGGGGACTTGCCAAACACTCATCACATCAACCTCTGAGGTCACACTGAGTTCACTTGCACTGTGCACGCTCTTCTCAAGCTCCCCAGTGTTTTCCCACACAGACTTCACCAACATCAAGTCACATTTTCACACAGAGGGGTGGTAACAAGGAGAAAATAGAACACACACCATACACAGCACTCACGTCAAATCAGACAGCGAGAAAAAGCTACGAGAGAATACAAATACTCATAGCGATTAACATTTTTTTTTTTTTTTTTTTTTTTAAGATTTAAGCTAGATAGAAAATGACTAGAGAAAGGAGATCGTAGGGATCTCGGGAGATGCGATAAATGTCCTTGTGATGGTCAATAGGAACACACTCGTACTGGCTTCTTCATCTCACATTCGCACAAAGCCACAGGTTCTTCTCAACTCGCAGGCATTTGGCTCGTTTTAAAAAGAAAAAAAAAGGAAAAAAAAAAGGAAAAAAAAAAGGAAAAATTTCGCACAAACAGTCCTTTTCACACTTTCTTCCGTTCATTTTGCTCTCGCCCGTTCGCTCACTCTCAGTCTCTCACTCCGTCCACCATCAATCCCACTCATCGATCTCAAAAGCGGTAAGAGCAGACAAGATTTCTATATCCATGAAAAGGGGAGAGGAAAAAGACAACACCCACCGTCTAACACAGTATATGCAGAGTGAAGCTGTGTTCTTTGATGGCAAAGCATTTACACATGGGAAGAGGGGAATTGATACTGAGATCGGTCGAACATTGCGGCCCATGAGGCGCTTCCTCCCGGGAAATTGGAAAAGAGTTGGTGAACTGTAGAAGAGATTTTCATCAAGGCGTTTCCATAAACCGTCAAAACAAAAATAAAAAGTACAATCAACTGCATACAGAGATTAAACATATCAAGCCAGTTTAACCATTCACAAGTGGCAGAGGGGGGAGGGGGGGGCTCTCGAGATACGCGTGCATGTTTCAGGAATATATACCTTGCATGCACAGTCACATCTCAAAGTAACATTTTCTCAAAAACAAAAAAAGTTGTGGCAATTTTCACTAAAAAAAACAAACAAAAAAACCTCAACACTTCACCCATTCAAGAAATGGCTACAGAATTAGTCACATAAGTATAAATCTTGTCCTTAACAAAATGAAATATTTTTTAAATAGCTGGGACATAAGATATGACTAGTTTTTTTTTCTTCCTCCTAAGCATACTTACCAGATTAGCCTAATAGCAACAAAAACAATAAACTCAAAGCTCCATTCTACATTCCCCAACTAGAAGACTTGGACTCCATAGAAGTGCCAAAGCCAGAGCTGAAACCACTGCTTGAGGCAGAGTTAGTACCTGCTGCCCAACCGAGGCTAGCTGAGCTGGGGCTGCTGTAACTGGTACTGGTAGAGCTATAGGTCTGGTCTCGGGTGGTAGTTGCTGTGCCTGCTGTGGTGGTCTGCCCCTGCTGGTTAGCCAGCATACCCATCATGCCCCAACTGCTTTGCAGCGCTGCCTGTGCAGCCGCCATCATTGCTGGGTTAAGACCGAGAGCCCCAAAGTTTACCCCACTACTGTTGCTCCCTAGCCCACCACGACTATTGCCATAACCCTGACTGAACCCACCAGCCCCAAACCGCCCTCGTTCCATCATTTGCCTACTATTATTGTGTTTAGGCTCGGCATTGGAGATGTGCACGCTGACGCCCTTGATGATCAGGTCCTCTCCACACAGAGCTTGGGCAACCTGGAGAGAGGGGCAGGGAAGAGATGATGCTACAGACCTTCGGACCAGACACACGGTCAATATTATGCACTCAGCTGGCATTCAAACTGAAGTTGTAAGAGAGACTCCAACCTGGTCGTCAGCAAACGTAACAAAGGCAAACGCCCGGAAGGGTTTGGGGATGAAGACATCAGTGACCTCTCCATACTGCATGAAGAACTGCCTCAGCTCATCGGTGGTCATGTCCTCGGTGCAGCGGCCAACAAAGATTTTACGGCTGCGCATGGGTTCATCAGGGCCCGCCTATGAAGACAGAAGCACAGCACACAATTGACAATGTTAAGATTAAAGCATGATATAAATATAAAAAAACATGTTGAAGCACAAGCAATTTGTTTCTTTACATTCATTAATTGAGACACAGATATAAGGGCCCAGAGTGTGGGTTCCTTGTGTTACTCGAGGACACTTTGGCAGAGAAGCACGCATTGGATGTTGCAGGAAATTGACACAAATGTACAGTATCTGAATTTAATGAAACAAAATTGTGAACCGTTGTTTAACATTGTATAAGATCCTTGCCAATTACCAGCCCTAAAGATGAAGGTGTCCAAAATACCTTTGAGTTAGGAAGTTTGCAATCGCACCATCTTCCATCGATCATGTGTCTCTGAGAGATCACTTTGGTTTGCGTCTCGTACTCAGTGAAGCGTACAAACCCAAACCCCTTTGAGTTCCCCGTCTTTGCGTCTCTCTTAACCTGCAGAGAACGGACAAAAGCTTTATTACTCACTTTCACTCTTTAACCAAGCAAGTCAAATAGGACTACATTTCAGGTACGAAAGGTCACGTCGGGTATCATTACCTGCACCATGATGACTTCCCCAAAGGTGGTGAAGTAATCTTTCAGGTCCTGTTCTGATGTTTTCCACGGCAGCCCAAGGACAATGAGATCTGACGTCTTCTGAAAGCCCCTCTTGATTTTCACAGCTGAGGCAGCATCCATTTCATCCATCTTCCTCTTGTTATCTACAATGAATGGACACACCTTGGGCTCAGTATAGAGCTGAACTGTAAATAGCAATATAGGAAAAGCAGACAACGGATTAAACTTTCACCACGTAACACTCCGCTGGCCGATGGCGACAGATTACGATGAAAGAAAGCCCATTGCTACGTACGTTGTAATCGTAAAAACAAGATAAACACACCGAATCCAGGCCTCACCTTTGGGGTAATTGACGACGTAAACCAGGTTCCCCCAGTCGCTCTCGGGTGCGTGCAGGACGCCCTCGACCAGCCGGACGCCTCGCATGCACTGGGACTCGGGGTTCCGGTAACGGAGGCCGCAGGCCCCGGGGAACTGAGCCGCCACCGTGGACAGCAACACGGTGCCGTCGTCCTCCGAGGGAATCTCCATCGGCTCCTCGCTTTCATCCTCGGCCACGCGAATGTACAACTCTGACATGATGAGCTCGCGAGCCCCCCTGTTCCGTTGATAACGGGGTGTCCTGATGCACGCGACGACACGACACGACACTTGCCCGAACTTGCCCGAAGTTAACTTTAGCTAGCTGAGTTAAAACTAACGGAAATAACGCGGACGAAAAAAAAGACAACAACGGACTAGACGACTAACTTATCACCGCAACTGTTTCAGAGAATGTGATAGCCGGCGGCCATGAACGCTGAGGTCTTTCTCCCCGTTTGACGACGTTGCCAGACTCGTTAGCTTTAGCTAGCTAGCAAACACACACACACACACACACACACGCTACGAAAAATGAATGAATAGCGGGATTTTTCGCGCTGTTTTTGTTTTCCTCAATCGATGCAGGGTTTCTTCCTCGCATGCAGAACGGTGTGGTGGACGTTAGTACATCGAATGCGATAGGAAACGAGCGTTTCTTTTGGTGAAACTTAACCGATAATTAAGGACGAATTGCAATGTTTTCAGCAGCACGTACCGGCTAATCCTCCTAGCCTGAAGCTAGCTAACAAAATGGCTGCTCATCTTGTAGGGATGACATCATCGGTTTGGGAGGTCACACTTTATTAATTTCTGAAGGGATGCCAACGAATATAGTCAATAGATTTGGCCCATATTTTCACCCGAGATTGCCAATAATTCATTAAGTGTGTATTATAAGCATTAAAAAGCCATATATTTAAATTTGATTTTAATCTTGCTTTTCGCATCTTGCAGTGAGTGTAGTTAGATTACTACTGTTTACCCTCTTCAAAAAAATCCCTAAACGCCAAAACAAAAAGTGCGCATTGAGAAATTTCCATCAAGAAAATTGTATTTTATTAAATAATATCTTGCGTATATGAGTCTTCAGAATAAATTTCAGTGACGAAGTAATGCTGATATACGTGATGAGTTTAATTTATTTTACGGATAATTTGGCTGCCATTTTCAGCTATATTGTTATAATAGGTTTATTTTGTATGTTATTTTTGACTAAAAATTGGAATCTTTCGGCGAAAAGCATTAATCCACAATTGTATTTTAACCCTCTAATAAGGGTTAACCCTGCAATAATAACAATAATAATTATATTTATTTGTAGAGCACCTTTCAAAACAGTCAAGAAATAAACAAATCATATGACAGAGAAAAACAACCACTATAAATAATGATAATATGTACAGAATAACATAAGATTAAAAGACAACACTAAATGGCAAATCATAAAATAAAACGGCTATAAGATCATGTAGTAAAACGGAATTTAAAGCTTAATTACAAGGTTAATAACATAAAGCATAGTTTAATAAAGCAAGAATAATACAAGAGTAAGTATCAAAATATCAAAACCAAGTTAATAAAAAATAGTTTTTAAAAGATATTTGAATGAACAAACAGTCTGCCAACTTAATGTCTTAAGGCAAGGGACCTTAACTGCAAAAGTATGATCACACCAATATTGGTATTGATATACACCAATATCATTCCTTTTGTTTCTGGTTAGAAGCCTGGCAGCTGCTCTCTGCTCTAAGTGCAGGTAATATATAGCATTTTGACTGAGGCAAAAATAAAGGGAGTTGCAATAATCAAGACATGAAAAAATAAATGCATGGATAACTTTTTCCAGATTGTCAAAAGCCAAAATTAGCTTATTTTGGAGATATTTCTCAACTGATAAAAGCAGGACTGAACAATTCTTTTGACAAAAATACTCTAAGACATCTAGCAAAAGGTTATAAAACATTTTGGTAAGATAGCCAAGTTGTTCATTTAACACATTTGTGATATTTGGTTGGCCAATTAAAACTACCTCAGATTTGATCTTTTAACTGCACAATAACAAATATTTAATTCTACACAATAGGTTATGATCATGTTAAATGAAAAAAAAGTTTCAACCTCATACAGCCTTTTTTGAATACAATAGCTTAGTCACACATGCTGGAAGCACTGTGATCGTAACCTTTATGTTTTCCTTTTTGTCACTTGCCTTTCGCATTTCAAAGTAAACACAGCTGTTTTTTTCTTTTCTTTTTTTTCTTATCTTACCGGTGACAACAGTCAGCCTACCTATAAAAAGACCAGGGTCAGTCTGCCCTCACTAAAGCCTACTTCAATGGAACTGGCATGGATCAGATACGAATTGGGAACCTCTTTGTTATAACTGTGTAAGTAGCCTGACACCGCTCCACAATTAAGTGCTATTCCCTATTAACAAAATGATGAATTCTAATCAAGGCTTTCTACAGTTTGTTTTTCACAATCAGAGGGAATGTGTTTTGCACTCAGACGAGAGATTGGCTGAATACCCCACGTGCAACATTAACGGGTAACACTCCATCCTGTCATTTTTGCAGTTGTCAATGGTGCCTCCAAATTGTACTTGAGACTATTTTCATGTTTTCAGAAGGAGACGTGGAATGTTTCTCAGAATACATGGAGGTTTGGATCCACCGTGCGAGGATCGAAGGCTTGAGACTCTGGCTATCACAGGCCTTACACGGTCAAGGTAAGTGTTCCTGGCTTTTTCAATACAACACACCATTTTATTTCTGACAATAAATTAAAGGTGTAACCTTGTGATCCCTTTTTATGTTCACAAGTCAACCTTGCGTCCCTGGAGCATCTCAACCTCCAACTGTCTGCCTGTGGATTCTCACTGTACAAAGACCCTGACAAGAACTACATTTTTAGAGTCAGATACACAGGATGTTTTGTCCAGCAACGGGTATGTCAGTCAACACTAGTTCCTTATGCACAAACCTTTGCAGCCGGGCCAGCTTGTAATATGCTTTTTGTATGCTCTCTTTTTGTTGGTTGACTGTTTAGCATGGCAACAATGTCCTTATACTGAATTTGATGAAAAGGATAAATCGATTTGGAGGCAGAACTCACAGTTTCATGATGACGTGTCCAGTGGTTTCCGTGCTACTCAATAGGGAGCACGTTCAGTGCGACCCAGAGTATATTCAGGTAAACTCTGATTATGTGGAACTCATTGTACATGTATACTAACTTTTCACCATTTTCAAGTGTTCACTATGTCACTATTTTCTCTCAACAAAGAGATTTTTAATTGGTTTATCGTTGTTTATCAGATCTGTAGTTTCACAAGGAAATAGCTACTTTTCTGGCCATATGTCCACAGGTGACCAGGCAGGTTCCCAATGACAGCTGGAATAATGAGGTAGACACTGAAACTACCTGATGTTGATTTGCCCTGGATTCTGTGTTACTATGGTTGTATTATAAATGTGAAGACACTATGTAAGTGTATCTCTGTATGTGTGTCTGTGTGAGGCTCAGTGAGAGAAAGAAAGAGATATTATGTCTGTCTGACTGACTGTTTGTGTGGTTTTATTTGTGCATAACACATTACAGTTGCACTGGTCACTGTCTCTGAGGGGTAACCTCATCGTGTCTCTGGAGGATGCTAGCCTAATCCAGGTGAATGTTGACAGGAATGGGTCAGACATTACAGTCCAAGGGAGGAGGAAGGAGCTCATGAGCCCTGTGAAAGTAAGGAACTTGAGTCTGCATCCTGCCACCTTGTGGCCATTGACAAAATTACAACTGAACCCCACTCCAAACGATCACATACTGTATTTGGCACATGTTTTGATTTACAGGTAATAGCAAATGAAGGAGAATTCTTGGCTTTGAAGCTGGTCAGCGGGCAGTATGCATACAGTATGGAAGCTGCATGTCCAAATGGTGCGTGGCAAACACAATACCAATATCATTCATATTTATTCATATTCATTAAACTTTCTATTGCCATTGTCCCATGGCATGAGTTGTGGCTTGGTCATGCATATCCCACTGCCCTTTAAGCAAAAAAAAAAAAAAAGTATTCTAATGTATTCTATATATTTCAGTGACCAATTCCACCACAGAGAAGACGGTGCTGCACATTTTCAAACGGCGCATGGGTTTGACAAAGCGAGGAGGCTACGGGGCTGAGACATTGACCGTCAGTAGCGTGTCAGTCAACCAGACAGATAAATTCACTCTTCATGAGACAAGTGACTTTGTGCAACTGATTATTCCAACAGCCCAGATCCTTCAGACCAAGGTTGGTGCTGCTCTCTAAAATTGTCATAATGATACAGATGATGAACGATAAAACAAGAAAGCCCATATTTCCAAAACACATATAAATCACTATATAATACATTTTGTGTAATGCCACTGGACTAGGTTGTGTCATTTTTTTTTTTAAATCAAGTGTGGTTGTTTTGTACTCTCAGGGACTTTTACAGACCTACACAGACAGTACACAGTGCTGGCAGCCATTTTACAGAGTAGATGTTGAGCTCACCTTCAAAGAAACAAACCACAAAATGCACTGGACCATGGAGAACACACTCCCATGCACAGGTGAGTACAGGTGTGTCTGTCACTGTTCAGTTGGCTTTTTTTTCTAAAAAAAACCCAAACAGTTGAAAATGGATAAAAAAAATAAAAGACATGGATTACCAATGGATGACCTAACCCTTTGATATTACTGTTTTAACTTCCAAAATCCAAACAAAATTGTAAATAAATTATCTTAAATATAGTTTTTTAATCCTAGTTCATTTCAATAAACTATGATGCTATTTTCTATTTTATTACTTTTTTAATTGACTGGAATTTAAAATTGTATGTTTTGTTTTTGTTATACCTCAACAACAGCTAGGCCCACTTTGCCGTACAGAACATCTACTCTTGATGCCTATACTACTGCTCCTGCCTCTCCTGTCTCCACCTCAAAACCTGAGGAACTATCCAGCGAACAACCTACAGAGGACCTCTACGCCATCTCTTCAGTGAACTCTACTGAGACGACTCCACTCGAGCAGACGACTGCAGACCTTTCCACCACCAATGTGTCGTACACAGAAACAGCTGCCACTGATTTTGATTTTCAAATGAACACATCAAGGAGTGACAGTTGGAATTTTTCTACAGAGATCATCAATGGCACCATCACAAGTACCGCAAGTGAAGTAATATCTTTGGATTTTCAAAATGTAACCGGTAACTGGTAACTAGTAACTGGTAACTGGTGTAACTGGTTCAAGACGGCTAGGATTCCTTGGTTCATCAGCCACAACTGAGCAGCGTCTTTCCTCACAACACAAACAAGTGAAGATATGAATACTAAAGATACAACAAACGGCTAATTCTAATGAACAACCGCAAAGAGAAGGAACAAGTGACATTCTTAAGAGCAGTCACTACAAAAACACAGATTTACTTGTAACTGCAAGAACTGACTCCTATAAAGAAAATAAAAGAGAAAACTCACACAACTGAAATCCAAAGTATCGATAGTGAAGAACCACATTTGAGATCCTGAGAAACAGCCTGCATTGTCCCTTTGTCAGTTGCCCCTTTGAAAATATCCATACCTAATAGACACCCTATTTCCTCTGAACTTACTGAAGAAGTTAAGCAAACCAAGCAGACTCTTCTCACTGTTCAACCAGAGCCTTTGTTCTCGATCTTACAAATTATCTAATAATTCCTCCACATATCTCTGATGGTGAATGCCTTTGTTTGCCAAATGCCTACCTAAAATATTGTAACAGAATCAAGAGAGGGGATTCAAACTTCAAGGTAACTAGACATTTCGAGGTCAGTACACATATTTCTCAGCTGGCTGCAAAGGTTTGTTTTAAACCCAATTTTGACTTCAGATCCCAATTCAATGGTATGCTGAGGCTGGCTATGATTTGTCAACTTTTTGGTTTACTTCTGTATTAGGACTTAGTAGCCACATGCTGGATGGCTGTTTGCGGTGGTCAGTCACTGCTGTGAAGCTTGATTACACAAGCAGAAACATAGCCAGACCTCTCTGCCAGCCATTGCCTGAGGGTAGACATTATCCAGACACACACACGTCAGCCGTTTAATAAACATGTCTCTATCCAACCTGTACAACAGGCTGATGTAGAAAAGGCCCTACAGTTGTTACGCCCAATGCCAACTTCACAAAAAGCCTTGTGTTATTGAAACTCAAAATAAAGGATTGTTTTCAAACAGCACTGAATTTGTGAATCAAAAACTTTCAATTCGTTTTGGATTTGTTGAGGTGAAAATGGGCATTTCAGAAAATCCACTTATTATTGCGAAACCACCTTCGCAAACATTTTTTTCTGAAAAGAAAGCCAACTACTTCGGCTGCATCGTAACAGGATTTCGGGAGTGTTATTTTGTGCGGCGTAGTTGCAGTGACCTTTGTGGACAGAAGAGGGCACTGTTGATCACGTTTTCCTTAAATCCTCGGGATGGGACAACTGCCTTTCTAGAAAAATTGAGAGGTTTTCATTTTTTTTCTTTCTTTCTTTATTTGAACCTTTCTTGATTAATTTTGAACCCCAGTTGCTTCTTTGTCTTCACTAATCAGTGAGCCATACAAGAACACTTGATTATCATACATCAATAAAGAATACTATACAGAAAGGGCATTTCAATACAATTTGATAATTCTATTTTTCTAGTTGTTCCTTAACCATTACTATCATACATGTGTTAATCTTTATAACATCGAACCGATGAACCAAATTCTCTTTCATTTGAATAAGTTACAGATACACTCGTGTTTTTCACCTTTGTTATTGTGACCTCCTGGTATGCACCAAAGGCTCAGTAAATGATAACAGTGCAGTGTTACGCAGTTAAACGCATCATATACAATGGGCTGTGGGGCAGAAAATCTAAACTTCCTCGTGCCTTTGGTCTCCATCTGCTCAGTGAACTTATGAGCAGGAAACTGAATAAGTGGTGCAAAAAGTATACTAACATCCCCAGTTCTTTCATGTGGCCTCTCTTGGCCATTACTCTATCTGTATAGCCTATTAACTGTCTTTACAAAGTTAAAAATCCCTTTCATGTTTCACTGTTTCTTTTTTGTTTTAATTTCAGTCGGACCATATGGTTTGCACATCTGGGAGATGCTAAGCATGGTGGCACTCAACCCCCACACACACTGCTTCTGTGAAGTGATCCATATATGGTCTTCATAGTTATTGCTCATAATCACTCATCATTATTATAAACAAGGCCTGTATTGATTGGCTGCTTTCAGTTTGTTGTGTAAAGAAGACTCAAAATATGAAATTTCATAATTTAGGTCCATCAGAAGGCCTTAGAAAACGGTAAAACATTTCCGCTAGTTTTGTTTGTGCCGTTTCGACTGGTACACCTTCAAGAAGTTTTAATCGACGAGGAGGCGTCTTTCTTCACTCTACCATGCGATTACATTTGTCACACGTCACTAATCTGAGTCTGCGTACACGATCTGTTGTACTCGACTGTAATCACTTTTTGGAAACTTGGAACATTCCACGAAGCCCACAGAAAGGGACAGTTATGTTGCTGTGTAGGCTAGAAATCTGCTACTCTAGTGTTTAAAATCTATTGAGCGTATCGACATTTATTTAGAGGATATTTAATTGTCATAAACCCCCATGAAGCAGCCAAGACTTAGTGGCAGTAGTTAATACACACACACACACACAGCGTTGCCAGACCCCAAGAGTGGTCTGATAGTGAGACCACATCACAGTGCCACTTTGTTGCCTGTGTCGTATTACCACAAACGATAAGCATCAAATCATACCAAATCAGGAAATTAGACGTTCCTATCTCCTACGCTGATTTGAAAATAATCACAGTCGATCTTACACAATAGATAGCATAAACGGAATGCAACGAACAGATATTTCTCAAGGCCATTTTGTGAAAGTTTGACGTCACAATTACTACGCCACAGAAATGTTGATCGCGCCTAGGGACTTCGGTATTCTCGGACGCGAATTCGCACAAATCACAGCGCGAATAGCGTGTTTTGTTGCGCTGAGCTCTGCGGAACAGCTCTCAGTTGCCAGGGCCTCCGATGTTTTGGAGCCATGGATAGGAATTCATGCCACTGGAGGGATGGAG
>OMKK01030093.1:0-11498 GCA_900302305.1 Polymixia japonica | reverse complement strand
TCCTGAGGACGGTTGGTAGCTCCCATTATGATAACCTGGAGAAAGTGAGAGAGAGAGAGAGTCATGGAGAGACATGGAGATATATACAATATTGCGCACGCGTGTGTGTGTATACCTGACAGTGGTAGTCGGTGTCCAGTCCATCCCATAAACTCATAAACTGGGCTTTCATCATGGCTGTCGCCTCGTGGTCAGAACTGGACCGATTTCGCAGGAACGAGTCTGAAAAGGAAACGATGCTTATTTAATTCAACGTCTTGATTCATGGTTGTAAGTCGTTGTGCAGCACCGGGACGCACGCATCAGCTCAAACACGTCAGAAATCCATCATGTGGGCCGTTAATGTTCAAATATGACAATATTTGTTGAATAGTTGATTTAAATGACCTGGGTTTCGTTTGGAATATATACAACTAGATGAAGAGTAAGTTTTACTCCATCCATCTTGTCAATTAAGATAATAGAGATCTGTAGTTTAATAGCCAATTAATTTGTTTTCGTGTTTGCGTTATAGTGTATATGTGTGTGTATTAACCCTACCTATCTCATCAATGAAGATAATTGAAGGCTGTAGTTTGATAGCCAATGAGAACACAGCAGCAGCCAGCTTCTGTGATTCGCCATACCACTTGTCTGTCAAAGTGGATGGCTGCAGGTTGATGAAGCGGAAACCCGCCTCCTTGGCTGTTGCCTTGGCAATGAGGGTCTTCCCGCAGCCAGGAGGGCCATAGAGCAGCACACCTGTAACCATGGCAAAGAGGTTATATTATGGTATGCACTTTGGAGAGTGGCTATTCAGGTCAATCTCATATACCTTCAATGAACTCTATTTCTACTCTCTCTGTCACACTCACTCTCTCACTCTCACTCTCACACTCACACACACACACACACAGCTGTAGAAGCCTAAAAATGTGAAACAGGCATCTTCTGCCTGCCTACCGAGCCAACTCTACCCTTCCTCCTTACCTTTTGGAGGCTGTAGCAGTCTAGATCCTTCAAAAAGGTGTCGTTTCTGAATAGGCAGGATGACCGTATCCTTCAGCTCCGTGATCACCTCATCCAAGCCTGCTATGTCACGCCATGTTATCTACCGACAAAGAGGAGAGTAGGCAGATGAAGATAGACTCCTAGCGAGTGTTTCAAGGCCATCTGTCAGGTGTGAGTGTCTTAAACTGTGTGTTAAACCTGCATATTAAGATACCAGGCACCAGGTGTGGCTTGCATCTGTGCAATACCTACATGCTCACCATGTGTACCAGGTGTTTGTGTATGTGTTATACCTGCATGCTGAGCGGGTCTACCAGGTGCGCTGCGATGCTCATCTCGTACTCTGAAAGTTTGACGTTCTGAACCCCAATCTGACGCATCAACTTCTCAGCCTAACACAGACAAAGACACAAAGAGAGACAGAGAGAGAAACAGACATATCACACAGACACAGAGAGAGAGAGAGAGAGAGAGAGGGAGCGAGAGAGAGGGAGAGTGAGAGAGAGAGAGATAGATACAATGGAGTTTACAGTGACACACTTTGATATTGTAGTTCTGTGTCATTACCACTGTGGACTTTAAATAATACATGTAACCATGAGGTTAGCGCACAGTCAGCTTTAAGTCAAACGTATTGTCATTTATACATGACAAACAGTTAGCTCAACATCAAGTTTTTACAAGATACGTCACACACACACACACACACACACACACACACGCACAACCCTTACTTGTTTCTGTGCCTCCATTTTCTGTTTCCTAGTGGGGTCTATGGCATCCACCATCCATTTGATAGTAAAGTAGGTGACAGCTCCAAATATGGTCAAGCGGAAGAGCAGACCAATGACTTCATTGCGTCCCAGGGGACGGGCTATGTTGTCTGCTGGAATCTCCTTTAGCACCATATTTTCTATGGCTCTGGAGGAATTACAAAATAGAATAAGGTTTATCATTGAAATGTTTAAAAAAACAACAAAAAAAACAAATGTGCATAATAACCTGAAATATTAAAGTAGAAACCTCAAGAAAAATAATGAAATCGATTACAGTAAAACAACCAAATCCGTGTTTATTTTGAAACTAACTGAACACATCTTCCTCAGTTCAGCCTCATTATCAGAGTATTCCAGATACTAGCTGATATCCTGGTTAAAGACCTGTCAAGTCCTGTCAGAATAAATCTGCTCACAAATATCCCTGGCTACATAAATAATCAGAATACCACAATGGAAACAGAACTCCTACAAACAGTATCAAACCAACAATAAATGGAATACATGCCCCAGTGATCTGGTTAATATCGACTAGCATATCAAATTATGGTGTTGAGAAAAGTCTAGCCAACAGACAGTCTAGCCAACATACAGTAATAGCCAGGGAGCCTGTCTGTATTTGCTCCACTGTATTTTAGACGGTTGTAACCAGGGGGCTGAAAGTACAAACCGTTTAGTGGTAAGATTGAAGGGGAATAAAAGAAACCAACTGCAACTAACCACATAACCCACCCAGCATCCACTGTCGACCTAACCTAACTAACCAGGCATTTATAATGACATGTTGTTACCTGTTATGCAATCAAATGCAGCCACTTCGAAGTGTTAGAAGTAGCGAAGATCAACGCGTCACTAACACAGACAATACACAGTTCTCGTAAAGAACATAGAACACAGGGTTTCGGTGTGTTCTACCTGCGTCGGTGTTACAAAACTGAAAGCTTGAACCTGACGCCTCGCTAACATTAGCTTGACCTTCCGACTAGCATGTACTCTCCATCAAACACCAAACAGCCACCGCCGACGGGTTTACATCTCTGACACAGGTCACCTTACATGCCAATTCGTCTCTACGAGGCGCTGTGCTTTTGATAAGAGTGTGATGATAATGAGAGGAATACGAAAACGTTCGTTTTTGCCGGCTAAATGGACACGAACTGTCAAAAACTCACCTCGTCACACCGACTACTTCCCTGTTGTGTTTTCTTCGGCGTGGAAACCCCCCTCTGCGGTGTGATGGGTATGAACTGCTGCCCCCTGCTGTTGTGGAAGACAGAATATATATTATTTCTTATTAATAATCCCTCCTCCAACAAAAAAAACAAAAATATATCATAACAAGATATAACAATTTTGAAATGCAAGATATTTTTTATTATAAATGTGTCAGTCACTGTTGTTTTACAAGCGAACAAAACATACTTTTGCTGTAATTCCATTTTAATCCAATAGATAGCAATGTAACATCGCAAATTGACCCTGTGCAAGTCCTGTACACGCGTTTTCGTTTAATTTCAATTTCAATTAAATTTAATTTATTGGCATGCCATTTGTTAATATATCATTGAAAATGGTCAACAAATCACTAGTTTACATGTCAAAGGTGAATAGAAAAATTCTAAAAGCATGGCAATAACAAAACAAAACAAAATGTAAACAACTCAATTCATCACTATACATACATTGTTTTGGTATTGGTTGAAATCAACTGAATTTATAACAGTCTCTTTGTCTGCCTCTCCTGTCGAAGAGGTGGAGTAAGTTGACTAAAAGACAGTGTAATGAATTGTCAGGTGTC
Source organism: Polymixia japonica (assembly GCA_900302305.1). Lineage (NCBI taxonomy): Eukaryota > Metazoa > Chordata > Actinopteri > Polymixiiformes > Polymixiidae > Polymixia > Polymixia japonica. The sequence goes on along the minus strand of OMKK01030093.1, from coordinate 7,934 downwards.
AGTGTTTTGACTTTGGGGCAAGAATGTTCATGTGGTTTAAAACGGGCTTTAATGTGCTAGTCACCACATTAGTTCATCTGATATCCACAAACAGCTCTGATATCAGCTCGGATGTCAGTGTAACAAATAAATCACATAAAATAGGGTGGCATTGTACTGTAGATATGGTGTAGTAACAGAAAGGTCGCAGCTTCTGTCCCGCAACTGCCACTGTGTCCACCAACAGCCACGCGCCATGTAAAAGTGCCCTTTAGCAAGGCACTAAACCCCATACATGACCAACCACCAACCTTTTAATCATTCTGAGTAAGAGCATCACCTTAAGGCCTAAAAACGTTAAATGTGAATATGATCTGAATACCTATAGAGATTGTTTGTGTTATTACTATATTACTACGTTTTTAGTTATGATTAAAAACGATTATTTCTAATTAAGATTTCAGCAGATCTGACATTAAACACAAAAACGGAACGCAACAAAAGTAAACCCATCGAGTACAATTGCGACAACTCGAACTAAACTGATTTATATAACCTTACAAAGGCTTGTGGTGAGTTATATTATATGATTGCATAACATCCTGACATGATATCAGTTTCTCCATCAGTCATGAATTCGCCATACTGTATGGGATTGAGAATTGCATAGGCACGATGTGTTATATATGCACCAAAAAAAAACGTACGCCGTATCAACGCTCACTTGAAGCGTTCTTTTGTGGATGTAACAAAATCATTTACACTCGGAACCACGGAGGTGCCAGATCTCATAAAACGCTTGATTTGATTGCGTGTTCGGTTGCGCTTTGATACAACTTAAGAGGGGGTTAATAGCGCCACAACCTGGCAACCCTGTTTCGCTGGCAAAATGCGTTTGGTTAGCCGGACGGCTAGCTAACGCCACTAGCAGCAGGTAGTCAGCAGTGTGTCAGTTAGTCGCTCTTCTTTTTCCAGGCAAAGGCAACATCGGAGAGATTTTCTCTCCGCTTATCCGCATTCAATCACGGCGTCTTCGGCGAAATCGGCGACTTGGAATAGCTGGTTTGGATTAACGCGACATTTGGAGAATTGGATCTATATTGAATTCAACATCGCGGATTTTGTCTCAAAACGAGGGAGCTGGAGATCCGGGCCCGGAGCGACAGGAGGGTGCAGGCCCCGACGTCGCCTGGTTTCCACCCGGAAGACGGCGCCCACGGCCGGGCTAGCTGTCAACTAGCAGGTCGGCTAGCCAGTTAGCATACATCAGCTAACGTCGTTGTATGAATAAGGGGGGGGGTTTCAATTCGGACCAACGTGTGCAACGAGCAACAACTTAAAGGGATTGCACTATTTACAACCGAGGTCAGAAATAAGGGCGATCCTTTGGAAATAAGGGAAATTAAATTAGCCAGCTCCGCGCTAGCTGTCACGGTTAGCGTCTCTCCGGACTAGACCAACGCCGAGAAGGACGGGGGGTGGCGAGGGAGAAATACTGGGCAGCGGTTCCTTTACAAAAGAGGCCACGATACTTGCTCACAATCCGTGGACCTTTTTTTAAAAGACTCGGGGGGCACCGACATGGCTGCCATTATCAAGGAGATAGTGAGCCGGAACAAAAGGCGATACCAGGAGGACGGCTTCGACTTGGACCTGACCTGTATCCTTTTTTTTGTTCGGGGAAATATTCGCTGTACTACCAGCGGCTTGACTGGTTATCTGTTAAGTTTGGTAGTTGAATGCAACTGGGCTGAATCTAGTGTTTCGCTGTTAGTTAGGAGTCGGTGTGTGGTGGTGGTTTTAAAATATTCGTGTTGGCTACCCCATGGAGCTGGTGCAACGTCAATATAGCCATATAGGCACACTCCTTACCACGCCAATATAACCACAGACACACTCCTCACCACGCCAATATAACCATAGACGCACTGCTTAGTGAACCGTAGACGCTGCTTAGTGGCGCTACGCTAAGAAGTGTGTCTATGGTTATATTGGCGTTGCATCAGCAAGAGCGCAGACGTGAGCGCTAAGCTGACTGGTTAGGTAACGTAAAGCACGTTAGGTTAGTTGGGAAGAGAGCCGAGACGTGAGCTGGCTATCAGCTGACAATGCTGCCGATTTCACGTTGGTTCAACGTTGGTTGTCTTTAAAGCCCCCGCCGATGGAAATCTGTGTCTTCGACGTGTAAAACTGATGACTTCATTAATGCTGCAATCGCAACGTTCGAAACTGAAATTGTGCTTTAATTTAAATAATCGGTTGACTAAATTTTATTGCAGCACCATGACATTAAGTAATATATTATCACAGACAACACATGCATATGAATAATTCTTATTTTTAACATCTACAAGCTCGGTGCCGTGTCATTCAAATTGATTCACTTTGCTTGGTTTGCACTTTCTGGTCTCAGTTGCACAGGGACTCAGTGTCTATTAAGTGGTTATCAATATCTGCAGGTTAGGCTAGATTTGCCTAGATACCATAGCAAAAAATGGACATGTTGCCTTCAGCAAGAATGGGGAATGACCAATTGAACAATATTAACATGGGCTAAAATAACAAAGAATTATGAAAAATACAGTTGGTCACAATTGTTGTTACGGCTGTCTATCTACACTTTGGTGTTAGACTTAAGGGTAACCATGCACAAACCTATGACTCAGCAGCACCCACATGTGAAAAAAATAACTCCATCTGTCAATCTACAATAGATAATTTAAATAAGAGTATTGGATATTATCAGCTGTGAACCACTATGTGACAAATTCCCGGTGAGGGACATGTCAATGTTATTTTGATCTGTTAAAGATATGATGTGTCAATACTATATTCTGTGTGTGTGTGTGTGTGTGTTTGTTTGTGTGTATGTATGTGGTTGGCATCCGTTGAAACTTGGCAGTGGAACCAAGGTTGCCCCTATGATACCCCTTCTAGGAATGACTGGTCCTAGAATTGTATTGGTGGGAACTCGCATAAACATGGTTGTGAGGGATAATTCACCAGGACCAAAGGTCACAGTAACCTAGCCAACAAAAGATCCTTTGCTGTTAGGTTTAGCAAGGAGATATTTGATCTATTATTTCATCCAATCATATTCAGTGCAGGAATGTAAACTTTTAACTGCTGGCCACTTTGGGGGATCCTAACATTTACCTGGTACTTCAACTATTTTACCAGGTAAAATGCTTTTTAAAGTAGAAACGAGCCTGGTTGGTTTCCAAAGTGGCTGGTAGAGTAGACAAACATGCCAGCCACAGCCAAACTTTCCCAGCATTTGGCTAGCAGTAATGACAGACTTTTTAGCAGAAGAAAGTGGAAAGCTGAGAGAGAACTGCCAATCTGACTCAAAAGTGGGACGCTTCACAAACTGAGGAATTAAATGCCTGCTATGATGGGGAGAACAGAGGAAAATGACACTTGGTACTGCCTTAACTGCATCTTTTTTACTCATTGAGTGCAAGAGGTGAATTGGATTACATTTTCTGTTGTAAAAATGGATTATAAGTCCCTAGAATGCACAGATTTTACCATTAAGGCGCGGAGAGAAAGACTGTAACTTATGTGCTTAGCGTGCTGAGAATCTCACAAGGAGAATGTGGCAAAAGACATAACAGTGTGCAATCAATTAAAATGTGACAAAAGTGACAAGAATAATGAGGAGCAATAATTCTCAGATACTATAGTGTCAGTTTCCCCCTTTAAGGCAACAGCGTAGCCTAGCGGTTTGAAAGACTATTCCATAGCCGAAAGGTTTCAGTTTTGATCCCAGCAACAGCCATTTGTCAAAGTTTCTTTTAGCAAGACACAAGGTCTTGTAAATGTCTTGTAAACGTAATTCCGAGGGAAACACGGCATGACTGAAAACTGCTACGGGTTGGATCCCAAGAAAAGCCCAATTACCCATTTTAGTGTGGTGTCCATTAAATGAGGGCAGTCAACGCAGTGTCATTCAAGAAGAAGTCTGCTTACTTACATTTGGTAGTAATGGGAACGTTGGTACTAAAATTGCTTTCTTTTGGTTCTATGATGCACCAAACGGTAACTGCTGGAAGAGTTTAATTGCTCCTGAGAAAAAAATTTGAGTGACGCTGTAGATGCAGTATTACTAGAAATATTGCATCGGCTAACCCAACTCGAAGGTAGAAAGTCACTAGAAGACAAAGGACTAGCAGTGACAGGCACTCCTGTGAGCGAAACCAGAAACACTGGAATCCTGATTGGAGGAGAGCAGTGTCAAATATAGTAACAAGGTGCACAGAATGACTGGATAACACACTGGTAGCCGTGGAGAGCAAATTTGAATGACTTGTGGGAGGAACTGTGTCCAGTCCTTTGCTAAATGTCACCTCTGAACCCCTGAATATTGAGTGTCGCAGAGGTGCAGGCACTAAGCGATATGTTGCCCAGCATTTGGGAGACAGAATTCCTTGAAATTCCCATGGAAAAAAAATAGCGATTGAGGCCTTCACATATGTTCTGCAGAAGTTGGAGGAGACTGAATGCACCCAAGGGAGGTATGAAGTCAGGTTACCGTGGATTACAAGGTGGAAATTGCATCCAATTGTGGCACAGGAAAGAAGAGATTTAAGGACTTGGTCAGAAAGTCCCACAACATTGCGCCACTGTATGTCCAGTGCAACCACATTTTCCAAGAATATCTGGCAAAGCGTGTGGAGGTTCTCAAAGAGCAGATAGAGAACTCAGGGTACTACTTGAAGCTCACAGTGATAAGAACTGATTTGTGGTTTGATGCATCTGCACTTGAGGCAGACAGATAATCTTTAAACCAGTGTTTATCACCTGGCCCAAATTGAAACCTTATCCTGAACAAATTCAGACAGTTATAAATGGCATTGTTTTAATTTTTTTTGCGACACACTATCAATGTAATCAATCCCTGGAATGAGAAGTTCGCTTTTTGATTGCCTCATCCAAACAGAGGGGCTTGCGTGCAGGCATGGCTGCAGAGCAGTGCCCTTGGAGCTGGTAGGGATTCAGCGTCTTGCTCTGGTACACTTCAGCAGGGCGGATGTTTGCCATTATTGGGTGCTTGAATCTGGGGCCTTCCAGTTCAAGGATGGTCTCTACTCACAATGCTCGGTGCTGGATGAAATCACAAGTGTGTTTTCCAGATATCATGGAAGGGCCGGGGATGGGTTGGCTAACCCTTGCGTGTGCTGTGAATGGTGTGGTCCAAAGAGAAACCACTTTGATTTGAGGTTGGTTATGAAGAAAGATGACGCCCGTGCTACATTGTTGTTGGTGGCGGGAATCGGAGATCATCTCAAAAAAAGAACAAATCTATCCAGAAGTAGTCTAGACTCTTGATGGTTGTCAAGAATGATTTTATCACAGATTGAGGGACAGAAGATAGGTGCTGTTAATGGAAGGCAGAGCGTATCGTTTAAAGCTTGGTAGATCTTCATGATTCCAAGTAGCCAGAATAATTATTATAATACATTATTTTGTTGATGGGGACACCTAGGCCTTACTGTTTTTCATGAATGGTTTTACAATCGCATCTCACATTCCCATGGATGACAGTGTATTTTTGATCTACAAATCAATGCCAGTAGTTTGGCTTGGTCCCTTTTTTTTTGGTCCGATTGCCACAGTAGTTTGTGCATCCCAAAATTCACCAGTGACTTGGACTATTTTACCAGCCAACTAGATTTTTAGAAAAGAATAGGACCTCTGTAGAGTACAGAAACCAGCCACAGCCAAACTATACCAGCATTTCACCCCTTGATCACGAAACTTTGTCTACACGTCAGAGGGAATGTCAGCTTTAAATCCTACCTTCAGAAAGCTGTATAAAAGAGTAGGTTCCAGAATGCAGTTCATGCAGCATCACTGACTAGGAGCAGCAGCTTGACAAAATAGGTCATTTTGGAATGTATAATTAAATTATTTTGTCTCTTAATTCGGTTACATAGATTGCGTAAAGGCTGTGCATCGTGACGTTAGCAGTAATGATCGGTTCTGAAAAGTTGGCCTCTTGGAGATGGAAGGCTTTTGTAGGATATGTTTAAGGCTATGTGACTGATGCAGCAGTGCTGAGTAGTGGGACTGGCTTGACAAAATAGGTCATTTTGGTATGCATAATTCAATTATTCTGTTGGTGGAGGAGAGAGGGAGAGCTCCCCAGTGGAAACCAAGGAAGGGAGCAGAAATGAGAACAGAACACAAGCACAAATTCTTTGATCATGATGTTGCTTTTAATTCCTGTTCAACTTTATTCAAGTGTATTTCATAGTATTTCTGAACTCTGATTGTCTGAGGTTCATTGCGGAAAGTAGCTCCGTCAGATAGCGGAGAGTGACGAGAGAAAGAGGTCGACATGCAACCAAGGTTAGACAGATTTGAACCCCCGACATGCGGAGCAGGCAGTAAGCACACTAGCCTGCTGAGCTACAATCATGTCTTAATGACAAAACATTTATCTTTTCCATAATTGAACCAAGAAGCTACAGCATGATGACATTGGTCATGATTCCAGGGTAACACACATTCCTTTTTAACCCCTTGTGACCCAGATTTTTTTTAATTACTTTTTTTTTTTTTTTACTTAAATCTGGATTGGGCTGCATGACACTGCTTATGAAAGAGGTGGCTAGGAATGAAGATGCTAATATTTAGGATTTGCTCAGTTTGGTTAAAATCTTTCGCTTACATGCCACTTTTGGCCAGGCTTTCTGCATGGATCCAGAATACCTCGTTCTGGAAGTAGCGCCTTGATTTAGATGTTAAATGAGTCAGTAATTTTTGATATATATCTTTTTTTTCCGTTCATTGTGTAGCCCCTAACAGAGGTATGACAGTAAGTCAAGACTGCAAAGATAAAATCACCTGTGTGTGCATGTGTGTGTTTTGAGTAAGAGAACATATGTTGTCATGAACCTGTTAGAGGGCAAGCATCAGTTCACACACCACCGGCTGTATCCATGACTTAATTTTTACCCAAGGAGAGAGCGACTGAGGAGAGACAAAGAGAGAGAGGGAGAGAGAGAGAGGTCTGAAAGAAAAGGGTGACAGTAAGAGAGACACAGAAGACAAAGAGGAGGTGAGATGCCAGCGAGGGAGAAGTATGAGAGGGAGGAATATTCTGATGAGAGAGAGGATGAGCGAGGAGAGAGAGACGCCGACGTCAGAACAAAGACGGGGAGGGGAGGTGTTTCGAAAAGGGTGCGAGAGGAGAGAGAGAGAGAGATACCGTGGAGCGGGAGAAGGGCGAGAGAGGGCAAGGGAGATGCTTGAGATAGAGACAAAGAGGGAGATGAGGTGAGATGCTGACGGGAGAGAAGGTGAGACGCGGTAGAGAGACCCAGAGAAATGAGAGAGAGAGAAAACAGGGTGAGAGAGAGGGAGCCTGCCGCGATAGAAAGACAGAGTGATTATTGTCGTCTTGCTCGTCTGCTTTGGCAAAAACTTCCTTTGAACCACATCGAAAAAAAGCTCTGCGAGTCAAATGGAATTTGAGAGAGAGAGGGAGAAAGAGAGAGACTTAGTTTAACAGGCCTCTGCTGTGCAGAGAGAGATCAATCAAGTTCAGATGCTGCGTTAAGCTCACAGAATATCTCCTTCGCATCAAAGAACCAGCTGAAATCACCGTTGTGTGGTCGAAATACCGGGGGAAACGGCACAGGGGGGTTAGATTTCTCTGATCTTTGAGATCCAGTCCAGTGGTTGACGCGAATCTGTTCAATACACCAACATGACACATTTGTGATATCATGGTTTCAGAGACGCAGAAGGAGAGAGAGAGAGGGAGACAAAGAAAGAAAGAAACAGAGAGAGAGAGAGAGAGAAACAGACTGATTAAAAACATGGCCTGTCGGTTTCCTTTATCTTTGATTGATAATCTTTTCGTCCCTCTCCGCTGGCTGCCGTGAATCTGTCCGCACACACCAACAAGAAGTATGATGTCATGATTTCTGAGGGAGATGAGGAGT
>OMKK01030092.1:0-17500 GCA_900302305.1 Polymixia japonica | reverse complement strand
ACTACAATACAAACTTCTGGAATTACTTCAAAATATGTTTCTTTAATGCTACAATTGTTTATACATAAATATAAATTTCTAAAAGCTATGCCCAAATTTCTTTCATGCAAAAATAACACACTATAACACAACAATAACACACACACAAATCTAATCAGAACCATTTTGATAACTTTTCTAAAATCTCAATGTATGTTTTTTCTTAAGACTTTCTGTAATTTTCTTTTTTTAAAGAATTTTTTTAAATGTATTTTATTAACCACATTCTTCATGGTATCTCTGACTGACTATTTAATCTTGTACTGTACTAATTAAATGCTATAAAATGGAATGCAGCGAGTGCTAAATGACATCAGGCAATCAAATCATGCTAAAATCGGTTCTACTCACTGAATGAATGATGATTTCGCTTGCGAGGAAGAAAATGATAGCAGAAAGTATACAAGACAAGAGAGAGCCTCCACTTCCGGACACTTCCGTCTTCTCTTAATCCCAGAGCAGAGCAGTCTTTTTGACTGGGAGTCAATGAGAGTGTCTCACATTCGGTTCACTATCTTTTATTCTGCAAGGGGCTTATTTGATTTAGCCAAATCGCGTAATGTTAAGGTCTTAGCAAGCTACTGATCGCGGTATGAGATTTAGATACGTCTTTAAATTCATTAAAAAACATCTTTTTTGTTTAACAGCTGTTCCTTTTCGTACATGCGTAGTATGGTGCTGTACGACCATTTTACTGACAATTTTTCAGTTATTTTGCACAAATTAGCTGTTGTACGTATTATCTGTGGATACCTTGCTAAATGACTAATAAGATATAAAAGTGGTGACGCATAGGGCGCAAGTGCCACAATTTTTCTTCCGCCATAGCGGACAACGGTTTCCCTAGGCTGAATATAACAATCTTGTAATTTAAAATGTAATATCTTTGATGAGTCTTGCCGTCTGTATTAGGGTAATGCGGCCCCGTGTGGTTACGTTGAACCCTTAAATACTTCGAAGTAATGAACATGAACATGATTTTCTAGGAGTGACAGGATAAACTGAGAATTTGGTATGATATATACAAAAGGGGATTGTTATACTAGTTAAACTAGTTAAACTAGTCTATCTTCCCAATGCTACTTTGAAAGTTAACCAACCACTGCTCAGCGGTTACTTTTTTTTCATCATCTAGGCAGGTAAAGTAGAGAAAATAGTTGGTGAATATTAAAATCCACCAACTACTGCGGTCAGTAGATAAAAAAGGTTACACCTACAATGTTGATGAAAAGATAACTTATAAAAAATTAACATTAAAGAGGCTGATCGGAATTCTTGTATAATGTCCGCCTCTAAACTGGTGCTGTAGAGCAGTGATGCATTCCCGTCTCGTTGTCGTTGCAGTCAGTGTGCGGTCAACGGACTGACCTGGGCCTGCCCTGCAAACCTTCTGGAGTTAGTTAAGGTGGGTTGATGTTTCAAATTCCGAGAACAACCAACACAATCAAAATCAAGTTTTTTTCCAGGAAATTGCACTATGTAGGCTAGTGTCAAGATTACAAGGATGGATGCGTTTCATTATAATATTGCCTTGAACATTTATTAACAGCTTAAAAACGTGAGTTCAGGGTTTCATACCCCTTTAAAGGAGCTATATACGACATGCAGCCACTAGATGTCACACTAGAACACCAGCATCTCAGACCAAACAAACGGGTGTGTGCCGCGCGTCGGCCGGGTCGTTTAGATGTTGCGTCTTTTGCGCGCACAAATTCATTATTTTCAAGCGAAGGCATTGCGCGCGCAGTTTTTTCGGCGCATCAGCTGTGCACCGAGATGGAAAAATCTCAACTTTTTTCGAAATAAAAAGCAAGAGGTTCCACGACGCACACGCATTGCTCACGCAGCCAGTGTTCCCCAAGGCTAATGCACTAACATGCACATGCGGCCTGACTGGCTACCAAAACAAAGAACAGAGAAGGTCGGATTAAAACACATACAGAGGGAGTGTGACTTCATTCTCTGCTCAGGACGCCATTGCTCCATATCTTTACATAGCAAATAGTTGTTTGCGGCTATATTATGTTCAAAATATCGTATATAGTACCTTTAATGAAGAATATCCCAACCATTAAAAGTGGAATTGCTCAATAACCAACCAACACATTTTAGGCTAGGTTTGTCAGCTTTTGTGTTGTTTTATTGTTGAATAACAGGTTCCGTTACAGTTTCTGGACAACTATTGTGCGTTATCATCTACCAACAGAGACATTCTCCCAGTGTCTTCGACACAAAGGCCAGGTTGTGGTTGTTAAAACAGGTTTTCTTAAAAACCTTAGGAGATGGCCAAATGATACACACATACACACATACACACAAGAGAGGTAACACACAGATGCCAGTAGGACGTAAAGAATGGAGGGTTGTCTTCACAGCCGCGAGCTGGGAGCATTCAAGGGATCTAAGTGCTGTTGCTGTGAGCTAGTAAGGGTCGGCAGTCACTGGGACAGGAAGGCCAGGGCAGTGTCTCTCTCCTCCACCAGCTCGGCCGCTGTGGCTTCCATCTTGGCCCGGGAGAAGTCGTTGATGGGGAGTCCGTCCACCATTTTCCAGCTCTTGTTCTGTAGGGGAGATCAGGGGAACAGTTAGCATGGCAACAACACTGGTAGGGTTAAAGTACACCTCCAGTATTTTTTGCGTTTTTGAGTCGTTTATTATTGTCGTATGGCAGTCCTTCCTGCTTATAAATTGATTCTATATTTACCACCATACATTTTTGAAAAATAATAGATTTTTGCACAAAATTTCAAGCTTCTCCTAAAATGGTACTTTCAAGCTGTCTAGCCTAACAACAACAGTGTCAGTGAGAATCGACTTTGTCCATCACTGGGTGCCATGGTGTTGCTAATGGGTGACGTGTTTGCTAACCACACCCCCGTTTTCTGAGGGAAAATAGAATTGGCTGGAGGACGGCTTTAAGGGTTCCATTCCCCGTGTAGCTCACGGGTAGCACATGGTGTTAGTGCTTTAATTTTCACTGAACCACTAATAGAAAAAAGTATGCATTCATGATGTTATGTTTCTAGGATTACTTGGCGAGAGTTTTATGAGATTTTCATGCAAAACTAGTCATACATTTTTTTGAAAATGTTTTTAAAGCATTGTTGCCTGTAATAATATATAATGAGCTTAATGCCAGCAAATAAGACAAGGTGACACAATTTACAACAGTGGATATTCAATTTTTGAACAAAACTCTTAAAAGAAGATAAGTTGAGCAGGTTTCTCGCCCTAAAATAGCACAAGAAATAGTTACATCAGATAGTCTGATCCAGTGTATTGGTAAATGACACATGGTTAGAGAGGCCCACCTCAATCTGAACGGGGAATGAGTAGATCAGGTCCTCTGGGACTCCATAGGAGTTCCCACCGGCATACACACCCATGGAGATGAACTCACCCTGTCGGTAGGCAAGAATATATTGTTGCTGCTCCACTAACACCATAACAATCAAATTGGGTCCCTACACAGTTTTGCTAATCAACATTGATATACAGCTTATTTGAATGTAAAACGTTTCCTTTTAGCATGCTAAAGATATCACCTGGAACTTCTGTAATCAGGAAATGTATTATTTGGGTTATCATTCCTTTAAAAAAAGTAGATCAACCAGTAGCCAAACTGGGCATTAAAATCTGTATGTTTGGAGAAATATTATGAACAAATTTGCATGACATCTTTAAATAACTTTCCCAGTACTGGAAAACAAACTGCATGACTTCCTTGACCATATGAACCCTAATCATACTGTATCTCTGTCAAACTCAAAAATTCAAAGCAAGTTCTTTCCACCTTCCCCAAATTGTGAACTGACCTCTTTGGTACCAAACCAGATGTCTCTCATGTGGTCGCAGATGGCCTTGGCGGCAGACATGGCACTGGACAGCTTCCTGGCCTTGATAACGGCAGCACCGCGCAGCTGAACTGTCTAGAGATGAGAACAGAGACAAAGAGAGAGGGAGAGAGAGAGAGAGAGAAGAAAGAAAACAAAACAGAAAGTGTATTGAGATTGCTTCTCAAAAATTACAACAACGTGAAAAAACAAGCTAGAAAATCTATATGTTAAGACAAAATGGGCCATGATATTAGGTAAAAGGTACCAAAGACAATTAAAGATGCAAGGGTGTGCAAGGCCTTGTATGTGAGGAGGAGGATCTTGACATCAATGAACTGGTAACCAGTGTAGCTGAGTGAGGATGGGTATGATGTGGTCATTAAGATTTTGTACAAGTGAGGATTTAGGCGGCAGAGTTTTGGACGATTTGGAGATTGTTGGTGAGTTTGGTGGAGAGTCCTGAAAGGATGCCGTTGCAGGGAAAGCTCTGGTGCTACATCTACATGCTATAATATCTTCCCTCCATCTAGAGGTGGATTTTGTCTGCCAGGACATCCTCGAAAGCAGAAATGTAATTTTAACTGACCTGCATAGCTTAGTAAAGGATGGCTGAATATAAATAAATGGATGGGCTATTGGCCACCTAGGCCAATCCAGGGATTAACGTTGTTTTCTACTACATTAGTGCTGTGCTCATACTGGCACTGTATAGCATGTTTATCCGTTACATGATGTGCACAGTTCGTACAGTAAAACTAAACTAGAACTGTGCTGTTAAACTAGCCAAACATATTTGGTACTGGCCCCACCTTTAGAGAGTACTGGCAGGGTGTCATTACGCTTATAACTCAAGGTGACATACACCATTGCCTAGTATAACAATGGGAAACCAAAACGTAGGGTTGTACCATACCCAGAGTAGCCCAAGTATAGGTACAGTATGGTGTTGACACTGTACCACACCTCCAGTAGGCCCAGTATGGGTACAGCACAGTACTTGGGCAATGGAAACTCTATAAAAGAACTGTCAGAACTTGAACTTTTAATGAATAAATTAAGGTGCCCAAGGACAGATAATGGACAGATAATTCTGACGCCTTTGGAGCCACATGCACACTCTAGTAGGCCATGGACTGAATTCCACCAGAGCTTCCTGTTTCCGTCTCTGTTTTCCTACTCTCTGAATAAGGAATAGAAGATGCAAAATGGTGAGTGTACTACCCACTCCTCTTTAAAAAAAGTAATGAAAGATGGCTTCCACTCACTGAGATGAAGTCTCCCTTAAGCCAAGCATCGTTCTTGACGGCATCGTAGGCGGCCATCTCGGTGCCATGGACCTTGACCTTAGCGTGGTGGACATCTGGGTATTGGGTGGAGGAGTGGTTGCCCCAGATGATGACGTTCTTCACACTATCAGCAGGCACGCCGCAACGTATTGCCACCTACAGGCAAGAGACAGGGAAGCACAGGCGCGAGGCTGTAGTTGAGTTCTATAAACCCGTCATGTGCTATAGATTTTGTAGCAGTGGTAGGGCTAGGTAGGTTTGGGTTCAATGTTTCAGTCATGGTCAAAGACGACGGACTAAAATTGTTATTTGGATAATTTAATATAAATTAAATTATACAAAATGTATAATAACAAAACGTATAGTTAAAGGTTATCTATCCTTCATATGTATAACAAGAATTAATAAGATAGGATTACAAAATAAGTAGAGGGTAGAGTTGAGCAGAGAAATGTACTCAATCATCAAATCAAGGTTGGCACATGAGTGTGTGTGTGTGTGCTTGCTCATTTATGTGTGTGTGTGTGTGTGTGTGTGTGTGTAAATTCACTTGTGTGCAAAATTACTCGCAAACATAGATCTGGCGAAATCAAGGAGCAAATCAAGCTTTTTGTGTATGTAAGTATGTTTGGGTGTGTGTGTGTGTGTGTTCCTACCTGGGAGGCAGCCCTGTTGTGGTCCAGGCGGGTCAGGCAGGAGAAGTTTTCCTTGGGGATGGAGGGAGCAGACTTGGAGGCGACCAGACAGTTGGTGTTGGCAGGGTTGCCCACCACCAGGACCTGAGAGACAGGGGGGGTGTTGGAAAAGTTTAGACACCACTTCCATACCTCATATGATACCTTGTTTAAAGACTACACAGGGTGTTTGCTTTAAAAAGGTCATATATGTAACTTTTGTACTTAACCAAACAATTAAATAAAGATAAGACATCCACAGAGGACATATAAATATGGTGATAAAAAAAAATAATATATGATATATAAGATAAAAGTATTGCTTTTCCCAGAAAAAACAACAACCTATTTATTCCTCTTATCTTTTTTTATAAATGTGACAGCCCGACACAACCTGTTGTATTTTTGTTTGACTGACAAAACCCAAAACAAAACATGTGGCTCGGTTGTCTTTCTTCAGAAGACATTTCATGGGAGTTCTTAGATCTGAATCACAAAATACATACAGTTGGTGTATGTATTTCTGCTAGAGAATCATCTCAGCTATTTTTTCAAAATCACTTGATAAAGATGCAGTCTTTTGGGGTAATCCGCAACTCCAAAATCCGATCCCAAAATCACCCAAAACACGTCCTCAGTGCACCAAACCTGAACAGCACAACCCTTCTAAAGTCCCCGTGGCAGACCATTTTTCACATCTTAGTCATAAGCAATGGCCCTTGCTGTGGTGTTGTGCCTCTTTGTCACTTCATCCCTATTAGCATTTTTATCAGGCAGGGTTGTGCCTGCAGACAAAGAGGCCAATGACAATCACCTTGACAGTCTTCTTGGCGTACTTTTCCAGGGCAGCTCCCTGGGTCTTAAAGATAGCCACATTGGCCTTGAGGAGGTCCTTCCTCTCCATGCCCTCCTTCCTGGGCATGGAGCCTACCAAGATGGCGGCATCCAGGTCCTTGAAACCCACCTCCACCTTGTCAGTGGGGATGACCTCTGTGTGGGAAGAGAGGGATAATCAGCTTGGATTATTTTATGGGATATGTTTTATTTGGATAGCATGGTACCTAGTGTTCAAATTCTACAGGGGATCTCTTGTTAATAAAGGCTGAATTGCATCAGTACTGTCACAATCATTAAAATGGGACTCCACTGATGCACGTGCAAATTAAGTGGTCAATTACCTTACATAAAAATGTTTAACATGTAGTGTGTTGGTATGTTTTGCCCCCATTATGTTACAGCTCTTTTTTAGTTAGAAAATGTGGAGAAACAGTATTATTATTGTTGTTATTATTATTATTATTGGTAGTAGTAGTAATAGTAGTAGTAGTAATTAAACAAAACAAAACGTACTCCTAAAGTCACACTGACTTCATTTTCCTCTTTAATTGCGAAAGCAAGTGAAGTTGTGCCATCTCTATAGGAAATGACATCATGTCATTTTCCACATCTACACCAGTTGTACCATGCCATTTCTAAACAGATCACCGTCCATCTCTCGTCATAGTCCATCTTCCAGATAAAAACATGTTTTTTTCTTTGAAATCTTGCCAAATGGGCTGATTGTATTGATAAGTAGTGTTTGGTCTCTGGCCATTAGTGATGAACGCTGCTGCTATCTGAATGGACTTTAGTAAGGGTTCACTGGTGCAGGCGATACCCCTTTCTATTGTTGTCACACCACTAACGCAATTGGCTAGACTCTCCCATAGGGACCTTAAGAACTAGCCAATAGGAGGCCTTCTGGCTGACACTCCTTCTCATTCCCCACTGCAGCCTGAGAGAGGAGGCTTTGCAGTGAGGTTGCATAAAAAAATACCAGAGCCACGTACACGCATGCACACAGTCTTGTTTTCTCAATGTCTCACAAAAACACACACACTACAGCCCATGCATTTTAAATATGTTGCAGATGGGAGCAGGGGGGCCTTGCAGATTATCAGAGTGCATTGCAGGACCCTATTTTCCAGACTACAACAGGTACGTGTCTAATCAGCCAGTGAGTCAGCAGAAGAGAATGTGTATAGCTCACCCCTCAGCAGTGGGAGGGCACAGTCTTGCAGTTCCATAACGACCCCATCCAGCACCGGCAGCATGGGGGGGATGTCCAGCAGGACCAAGATGATTGGCTGGTGACGGAAAGACAGATGCAACCATCAGCAGGACAGTGAGGAAGAGGCATATCAACAACTAACAAAGCAATACAAATATACTGCCACACACGATACAGGGAGCACAGGATCTGGCAGTAGACAGTGTACATACAGTACACAGTGTATTATGCACATAACTCTACATAATTCTTGGAATAAGATTGGGAATCAAAATCTTCACAAATGCGAAGAGACCTTCCCACGTCAAAACACGTATTATTCACGTATGCTTACGTAACCATCATAACCTCCACAGCACAACATCCACTTATGTCTGTTCTACTTAAGTAATCCTTCTGTAAAATACCTCTTACCTGGTCTTTGCCGAAGACATCTCCCTTGGCGATGCTGTACAGCAGGGAGTAGGCAATCTGTCCAGCAGCGCCGGTCACCAGAACACGGATTGGTTCGGCCTAAAACACATGAACGCTTTTCATCACACAAATGCGAATATGGCCTAGATAAACCGGTGTAACAAAGCGCTAGTAACCGCATCCGCCCGGCGCCCATACCGGAGACACCGAAGGCCCAAATGTTAAATTGGGACTGTTGTGACAAGTTGGGACTGTTTCAACAAGCGTTTATAATTGGCTCTTCTCATTTAAAAACCTGCGCCTAACTGGATTTCCTATCCTGATTTAATGAAGGCGATGGCGGTGATGTAATTTCTCGCTGATGCCACGCCACAGCCTGTCGCTGTAAAAAATGGTGGTAAATCTGGACTCATTGTAGCTAAAGTATCTGTTATAGCCTCTATAATTTCACTGTCATTCAATCAGCATCTTGCACCTCCATGTAACTGCGCGTTAAATTGCATATAATAGCCATTTTCATAAATAATGCATACATGCTGTGAAAAGAAATCATAATAACGAGGAACCTAAAATAGTATTCATAAAGTGAGATTGATAAAGATGCTATCGATCCCTTGTCAATGTCAAACTATCGGCACCACGTACAGTTTAACCAATATCACTAGGAAGAATCCTGCATTGTGAAGACGCCCCTTCTATGCATCCTTATTGTCGGACATTAAACAAATAAACATCCATGATCTTACCATTTCGTTAGAGATAGAAGATCCGGTAGGTCTGCAAAGACTGCTCTCCCTGCTCGAACTAGACAGAGGGGTCACCTCTATGCTTGTATTGAAATGTCAGGCGGTAGATGACTGGATTATAGTCTGATGCTGGGATCTGTAGTCGGGCTTTTACCAATGCAGGCCTTTTTACACTACCGACCGATTAAATAAAACACATTCCCCCATAAAGGACCGCTCCAGTTTCAGCGCCGTCGCTGCTAAAACCACGCCCACCTCGCCATATATGGCAGACAGTTCTGAAAAGGCCTAACTGAAGGCTCGATTTCAGTTCTAAAATAACCTGTTCTTTACTGACACCTGCTGGCCGACAACACACCTGCACGACTGGTCTTGGAAGATCACAAACATGGCGCTGGGCTATATAACCTTCTATGACTATTTTATTGTTCATCTTATGGTGTTATTATTGTTTTATTTACTGTAAACGCATTTTGTAACTTTGTAATTATATAGAGGTTGCTGTATAGAGGTCATTATTAGGCCTATTACTATTAGGCCTATGTGTGTGCAGCTAGAATACAAGTCCTTCACGCAGACACTGGGTCCACTCCTTTTCATGTCGCAGGTGTATATTTCGGCGAGCAGCTATGCAGCGTGGGGGAAAAAAAGCTATGCAGCTTGGGAGGAGTAAACGAACAGTAAATAACAGTAAACGAAATACTCTGTGTGACGTTACCACAGCTCACGCCGAGGACATTCTGCGGAGCGTCCTGCGTGTCCGCCGGCGAGACCGGGTTTGTGTGAGTCCATCCACGCCGGCTTGCAAATGCTGAGGACCCACTAGCAGCAGACAGATATCGCCTACAGAAGATGCCAATCTATATTATTATATTATTATAGGTGGACTGTGCAATTCTTCTCAGAGTTTAATCCACATAATATTATCTTATTTTATATTTGTTGGACACTAAAACCAAAACGCATATGCATACATTTTAGAATGGTTGTCCCCATGGAATCAGTGAGTATGTGTTATTTTGTTCCTGAAATATTACAGCAATTTATAACTTTGTTAAGATAATTTCAATACAGATAAAGTTATTATATAGCCTACAATTTTGTAGCATTGGAGGGTCAGTTGGTTTCGATAAACTCAATGGCCACGTTTACATGCACAACATATTCCAATTAAGGTCCGTATTGTGGCTGAGGCAATATTCCGAATAAACTGTTCACATGCTCCGTAGAGTGTTGAGTTTGGTGAATATGTCTGCATACGTGTTAATCGGCACATTCCGAATAAACTATATAGAACATGCACATTATTTTCCCGCTATAATTTCCTTTTCCGCAAAAGGTTTGGAAGATGCTTGCTTTTGCATTCTGTTGTCTTCTTAGCACTTCTACAACATCATTTAGCAAGAACACTGGTTCTCATTCACATCCTCAACCATGGCAGACGAGTGAGAGGAAATAACAAACGGAGTCTTTCTATCTGTTGTATCTGCCGGAATCTGCCATTTGCGCCACATAGAAACCCCCGGAGATAACGGATGAAAGTTCATAGCCAGGACTGCTCACAATGATGGCAAGGCTTATGAAACCTTGCGATGAAACAGTATATGCCCCTGTGCCACTTGCTGTGCGTGTTACTGATCACCGAATCAGTTTGGTGTCCACAATATGGTCATTTGACATGTTCTGTCAAGGCATGGTAGCCTCCGTGATTTACCAGTTAATTAAAGTGCCCACTGTTGAAGAAACATGCGTAATTGCAGAGATTTGAACAGACATTACATTCCTCAAATCATAGGATGGCAGCTAATTGAACTCGTCTAGAACCAAAGATTCCTTGCAGATTTAACGTGCAGACCTCAATAAATATTCCGTTAAGGGGCATTTTCAGAATAACGTGTTTACATGACCAAATATTCTGGTTATTACAGGCATATGTCAGGTGTCTTATTTGGGTTTCTAGTAACTGGAATATTGTCTTAATTGGGTTATGACAATCGGGATAAAGCATTTACATGGCCTATATATAATCAGAATACTACCATATTCCAGTTAATATAGCAAAATTGGTGTCCATGTAGGCTAAATTACGGGAACATGAGTCAATTGAGGTGTCGGGTTTAATGTGCCATTCATGACCTTGATTTTCAACCCTCGGTTATCCAAAGGGATTCTTTTTTTCAGCAACGTTCCAGTTAACGGTGTTACACACATTCAGCTAGCCAGTGCAACCACATTCCTCTGCTGTTGGCAACTAAGCAGCTTTACTTAAGCAACTGGGGGTTAGGTGACTTGCTCAAGGGCACGATTTTTTTTCGCTGCCATTCCATGGATTTGTACCAGCGACTTTCTGTCTCTCCTTATCTTGTTGGCAGGAGTTCCTCCTCCTAAGCAGAGGAAGCTGATCTGGCGGCAGACTGGTTCAGATCAAGGTTAAAGGTTGGGGTCACTTGAGGTCAAGTTCAGCCCCCAGTCTACAAGTAGCTAATGGGCTCACTCAGTGTGTTCTTATCTTTGGAAGTCTGGAAAGTAATATATTATAGTCAACAGGAGTGCTCCTGGTATTTAATTCCATGACTCATGTTAAAGATTACAGAGTGGGTTAGAACAGACAGAGCAGCGGATAGTCACTTGATCCAGCGATAGCTACATCAGACCACTTTCCACGCAACCGTTCACCTCCCAAGTTATCAAAGATGCTGTTGCAGCCACTTCTGCCTTGTCAGGATATTCATCATGTATGATCACGTGGAAACAGGGAGGGTGCGTGACGTGTTACGCAATGTGATGTGAAGCTAAATTAGTTGCATTTCCCTCGTGCATGGGGCTGGCGGCGGTATAGGTGCCAGCAAGGTATAAGCGCCCTGCCAGACAAGGAGCTGTCCATCGGACCGCTAATCTGCAATGAACACCCCTGCGTCCAGTGCCAAAGCTGCCGAGACAAGGCAGCCACTGAATTAATGATGACAGGGTCACAAAAGACACCGCCTCCACAGTTACTTTGCTCAGACGGACGTTGAAACGGGCCTACATTGTGAACGAGAGGGTCCCCCCCCCCGCAACGCCGTTTATAGGTTGAAATCTCAAGGGCAGACGCAGATAACGCGGTCATACCTTTTGTGTCTGCACACTGCATGTCGTTGCAAGCGCACCATCTGTTCATAATGTGGCGTCGGCGGACGAGATAGGCCCCTAACGCGAGCAGACATAATCGGGGGACTCGTCCAATGTCAAGTTTTTGTTTTTTGTTTTTTTGTTGTTTTTTTTTAAAATTGTGCACTTGCTCGTTCAAGGTGCGCAGTCAATTGAGTTTGCATGCCGGTCAGTTTGCATGCCGGTCGGGGTCCAGGAGCGGCGTGGGTCAAAACACAAGGCTCTTACCTCTGAAGAAGCCGCCCGCACCACCAGATACATCGCTGTCAGCAACGTCAACATTATCCACCCGCGCCTTGTCGTCCACTCAGATGTCCGTCGGCGTATCTTGAACTGTCCAACCCGACCGGAGTTCGTGGATTTGTCAGAGAGAGAGAGAGAGAGTGAGAGGGTGAGAGAGTGAGGGAGAGAGAGAGAGAGAGAGCAGTGCGACGAGAGGGTTACGTGGAACTCGTGGGCAGAAGCGAGCTACCGCTTTGCAGTGAAGACTTGCATCCGTTACCTGTCACTCTTTCACCTGGGAGGCTCCCACACTGCGGTCTAGTCCGCTAATAAGCTTTGGAGGACGAAAATAGACGGGACTGTGCTGTAATCTTTTGCCCATATATGATCAGGTGCAAATGAATTGTAATGATCGAGGCAAGGGGAGGGAGGAGGTTTGTAGATTACATCACTGGAATTGAGAGCTGCAGTTGGGTTATTACTATGCATGTTTGAGGTCAAATAAGGACAGAAGTGATTGACTAGCCCAGATAGGATCCCAGAATCAGAAGAACCTAATTCGTCGGTACAATACATGTACAGGAATGTGTCTTGGTGACACCGGTGCAGACACATGATGACTAATAATGTAACAAAGGTATGCACCCTCTTTCTCTAGCATCTTAGCCATATTTGACATACTGTAGGTGCTCGACCTAAATAGCACAAGCAATATTTACAGTAAATGGCAAATCTCTTTTATATAAACTTTCCTTCAAGATAATTCTGTTTGTCCCATTGATATTGGACTCGAATATAAATGCCAGTAACCCTGCTCCTGTAAGTACTAGCTTCATAACGGCAGTGTTTACATTGCTGAATGACCCATGGCGCATGTTTGTTTTGTCATTATCTGCCAGCATTATAATCACCCAGTCCACAAATACATAAAAATACTGGTTTGATGCTGGGGACAGGGTGCTGGGTAAGGTACAGGAGGGCATGGTAAGGACATCTTTAAGCGTGTTCTGTGAAATATGAAATGGATGAATGAATTACGGCGCCAACCTTCCCCCTTTCTGCTGCCGCAGCAGTCCAGCAGAACCTTACAGAGTCTCGTGTTGTTAGAGGTGTCACTTCATGCTGGTCACCGGCTTCGCCCCGCAGAGCTCCAGGAGTTGATGCAGGCTCTGGTACCAGACCAGGACAAACTTGCGGTGTGTTTGATCAGGGCAGAACAGACTAGGACTCAATGAGGGCACCGGTTCCCTCAACAACCCTCCTGGGTATTTGCGGAAAGTGGCTTTGTTTTCAGGTCTATTGCCAGGCTGCTCCCGTTGTCTGGTTTTGTACTGAGTAGTGACCATGCCTAAATGCTGGGAAGGTCTCAGGTTTGAGCCCTGCAACATCCACCTGGCTTGTCACTACGGCCCTTCAGCAAGACACTGAACCCCATACCTGTCTACATTGTAAGTCACTGAGCATCAGATAAAGAACCCAAAATGTGAATGTAAAAATCCTGTGTCCTGAGATAGTGATCAAGTCCCACACCCCCAGTGGCCCAGGTATGAATCCCACCACAGTTTGTACTCCATGTCTCCCCTACTCTGTCTCCCTTTATACTTTCCTATTGCCAGAATTAATCAAAAATGATAAAGGTAATTTGACTACCTCCTTTAAAATGGTCTTGTGACCAGAAGGTTGCTGCAAAACAACACGAGGCAATAACAACACAAACTATGTCGATATCTATTGTCATGTACATATCTTTTGTTGAGAAATAACACATATTTGTGATGTCCCAAACCATACACACAGAAGTGTTGAGAATGATATATCGTTTTTAAGAGTATATGTATGTGAAGCCAGGCAGTTTTGAAAACCCTTCCCTGTAGAAATATTGGAGCAGATGCATCACATTGTGATATGAAAAGATCCTCTGTCCCCTGAAACTTCTACAGTACATTAAGCAAAAAAAAACTAGATGAACACAAGTAAATCACCTTGGCTTTCTAGGACCGGTGCCTGCATGTATCCACTGACACACTGTTCTGCTCTGACAAAGCTGCACTAAGCTAAAATTGACAGTTCTACCACCCGTCAGCAGAGGTCGCTACATCAACGAGGAATGGCTTTTAGCACAAAAATGGGCTTATATTGCCGAGCAACACTTTGTGACGATGTCCCATTTGCCAGTTAAGTTTATCAAGGTAACGAATCATGGTCTGATCTAGTCTGCTCTAGCTCCTGTTATTTTGACTTTAGGGTTAGATGGAGACAAAGATTATTTGAAATACTCAGCAACATATAACGTCTTCCGTTTGGTGGACGCTTTAATCTGAAGCACTTTACAGTGCCATGTTTGCAGGCCACCTTTATTATGAATGGCCGTAATGGGAATTGAACCCCAGTGGGTGAGTGGCAATGTTAGTGCCTTGCTCCAGCGATTGAACGACACAGGGAACGGAACCCCTAACCCTGACAGTAAACACATTGAACTAAGCACGGCCACAATTCATTAATGATTTGTTTAAACAACACATAAACAGGTCTTTAAGTATAAACACGGTCACGATGACAGATTGGGTGAAGGGGAAGTGTGACTGTCAAGCGGTGATCTAATCAGCTTGTCCTTACTTGAATCCTGGGGGCCCGGTGTGACTCTTGACCGGGAGGTGGATTTAGGCATTCTTCAACCAGTCATCATTGGCACAGACAATGCATGATTAGGCAGCCTTGAGTAGTTTGCTCAGCAGGTCTGAACCTGCCAAATAACAGTCAGTCAGTGACAGTATGTATAAACTTTCCTTCAAGATAATTCTGGTTTGCAAAGCATTCTGGGTTGCAAAAAAAGAAACACTCTCACCCACATATAAAGACAGACACTTGCATATATGCGCGCGCGCGCACACACACACACACACACACACACACACAGTGAATGCATAAGCTGAGTTTGCCTCCATACAGACAAATAGGAAACATAAAAACTCCCCGTGGGGTCATACACACGCAGGCCTCTAAATCACTCAGCCACAGGTTGGAAATATTAATCATCGACCGGTATTAATGAGAGTCTCTCTCCACTTGAGCGTCCTCTCCAGTTTTGACAGCTGACGCGTAAACAAAGCGCCTTTTGCGCCAGGCTGACATGTCATGTTAGCCGCGGAGTGGCGATATAGGCATGGCCGAGCCTGTTTACCACATCTCTCATTACTCTTTATTGTGTTTCCTCGCAGCGCGCCGCTTTAGCTGTCACTCACCGACGCATGCCTGAGGAGGGGGATGACTACAGCCCTTACTCTGCCTACCCCTGGAACACACACACACGCGCACACACACACACACACACACACGCACACACACACATACACACAGACAGGCTCCATACATTAGGGTTTGTAATGTGCTTCCTTCGCTTATGTTTTTGTCTGTATTTGTGTCTTTTGTCCTTTGTGATTAACCTGTTTGATAAAAACGATAAAAGAAAAATCACACCACATATTCCCATGACTGAGATTTTCTGGGACAGAAACATGGCCATTACAAATTAAGGGCATAATCAGGAAAATGAGATTAGAGACACTCAGTTTGTGCAATAAAATCAACTCATTCAACTCACTGTTCATGTTTGGTATAGAATGGGCTGAATGACATGCTAACATTTTGGTCCAAAGACAACGATGGCTGGTAGATCACAGCATTCACCAGCCACTTGCACTTCCGTCAGCAAACAAGATTTTTACAATAAAACAAGATTTCCAAACGGCTAGCAGAGTACTAACCCCACAGCAAACATGTATAGGTATTTGGATGGTAGCAATTTCCCACTTTGGTACAATATAAAACCTGATACAAAGTTAATTTGTACACATGTACAGATGCAGATACACACACACGCACACCTGAAGAGAGACACACATACATACACACATATACAAGCAAGCAAATATGTCACTTTGTGGAGAGAATTATTTTGTGAATAACAATTTCCTCCGGCCTACGTTGCCAGTAATTACAGTCCTCAGTGAAACTCTCTTTCAGCAGTGCAGGCTTAGGTTGACAGGAGAGAAGAGGAATGCTGGGAATGCAGTTTTCTGACTGGTGAGCTGGATATTAGCTCTAGCTTTCATCGCTCCACAGTTGAACTTATATGGACAAACAATTCCATTGGGTAGTCAGAGCCAACTGTGACTGTTGTGGGGCACGGCCGGCGTCAGTCCATCGTTGGCCGGTTGTTTGTTATGTCTGGCTTACCAGTTATGTGGGGATTATGAATATTTTTGGGTCTCAAAGCACCACAACAACACGACAGACAGCAGAGAGGAAATGCGATGGTATCTGGGCGGCGGTTTCCTCGGTGGCGTGGATGGTGTTTGTTGTGTACTGTCGGAACAAGGGGCATTCTGGGAGTGTCTTCTGACCTCAGGCTGAACCCGGTGTCTGTGATCTCACCTGCGATGGCTGGTTATCTCCTCCCATGCGTGACTCTGATAGCAGTTCCAGAGGTGGTCCAGTGTCTCCACACCACCCTCTTCTCCTTGGCTCCTATGGACCCAATGCTGATCGGCCATTTTGGTACCTCTCTGTAGGTGTGCTGCAGCCTTATTATCACTTACACAACCTGGAGGTGACTAGCTTTGTTCGTTGGCTCCACAAGGCCACACTGTGGTTGATGGCAAAGGCTGTATCTGTCGATCTGTATCTCAGCGAGAGCAACATGCACACAGTGAAATTCCAGCGGGGATTTGCAGAGTGGATCGGGTAAACTCATCTAAACCAAGGATTAAAAGTGAGGCCTTGTTCAGATGCGCCGATAACAAACCCTCACCAACCACCGCCAGATACCGTCAGGACGGTTGGCCTGGCTACATTGCTCCACCGCTGTTTTGTGCTATATTTCATGGGAATGACTGTTACAACGGCTGACAGCATGTATGAAGGCAGCGCAGGCCCCCAGCCGCTTCCAGAAAAGCATTTGTCACTTAAAGAGTTTGCCACTGGAAACAGCCCAAAAGTGCACCTATTGGCTCTTCAATCGAGCTGGAAGGCCCGTCCCACGACTGGGAAACCTTGTCACTGCGCCAATGCCTGGCAACCCTAT
>OMKK01030091.1:0-11495 GCA_900302305.1 Polymixia japonica | reverse complement strand
TAACTCTAAAACCATGAGACACCACTTTCCAAGTTAGGGTTCGAAGGGGAACGCAGTCCACCCCTGGTGGGGCTGGTCAGGCCTCTGCTGAGCTGGGCTGTGTAAGAAGCTCCGTGCGTATCTGCCAGTAACCTACAGTACCACAGCACTGGAGGGAGGACATCTCATACGGCCTCAAGAGACCTACTAATGCTGGGGCAGAAGTCATACTGTTTTATCAGAGTGTGGAACTCACAAATGAATGAACGGTCCCATGAGAATGGAGAGCTGGAGCAATGCAGAACAGACAATGATGGATGGTTTTGTGGCACAGGAATTAGGTAAAGTGTCTCTCTAGATGAGACTTTAAGAACCTGTGCTTGCTACTTTAAATGCAATAAGCAAGCCCAGATTCTTAAGACGGTGCTCTACAGGATTGACATTGTAGCTCAGGATGCTTGTGGTGACAAGCGCCCATACAACAGTAAATGACAGTGCAGAGTTTTTGGTGTTGTGGCCCGTAATCTCTGGCTCTGACAAGTTATAGGGTGCAATAAAAATGAATGGAATGCTGTAGGGTTCATTCTAAAATTTAAAAGGGAAGGCCTTTTGGTGAAATATCATCTTGGGCAGACTGGCGCAGGTGTAGCATTATTTAAGACCCACCAGCACGGTAATGACCAATCTGTTCCTCACCTTAAAGTCTCCAAAGGGAATGTTTCACCCTGCGGTTACAATGTGGTTTTCGCTGGAATATTCACGCGATTAATTAATTAACCTGAATGATGGTTAATATAATGGCTGAATCAAATATACTGGGGAACTTTAACTGAATAATTCAATTCAATTCATCCTCATTCATCCTCCAGCCAATTTCACTTCTTGTTTTCCCCCTCGTGTTTTTTTCTCCAAACCGAAACCGTACGGTGTGGTTAGCGATCGAACGTCGCACACTAGCAAAACCATGGCAACTTGGATACAGATACGTCACTTTTTGCCAAGTATCATCTTCAGAGGAGCTTGAAATTTTGAACGTTTGCCATAAAAATCACTTATTTGTCACAAATGTATAGTGGTGACTATAGAATCGGTTTATAGCAGCAAGGGACGACATAGGACAATAATAAACAGCTCAAAAATGTAAACAATATTGGCGGGTGACTTTAAAGACTATGCTTAGATGGAGCAAGGCGTTCTGTCTCAACTCAATTTCCTTTTCCCAACTTTAGTCATTTGGCATGCTTCAACAATCAACACATGGAATTGGTTACACCAAATTGGATCACTGTGAATTTAATTTGAGTTCAGTTTTATTTTCATGGGAACATACTTGATTTACTGGCTGCCTCAGACATATTATCTCACTGCTTTGGCCCAAAACAGAATAATGGGAATTTAATGTGAAAACAGTTTTGGGCATCAAGAGCGAAAACATAATGTGCTCTTGAATACGGTCCATGGTCATGGTCAACCTTGTCCTTTATTTTGATTTTGTTCATGTCCTCAGTATCATATCTGTCTCTCTGCTACCCTGGGCAGATGATTTATTAAGTAGCCTAAGCCTGTTTCCTGCTTATCTCCTGAGCTTGTGATTCTTAAACGATGTTACAACCTAAACCCCTATTAAGTGGAGCTCCCTGGTAGGATTGCACGCCCTCTAAATCCATTTCCTCACCTGGGTTTAGAATAACAGACCTCTCTATTCCGCGAAAAAGGGATTATTCTCCTCAGAACAGGCTCAGTGTTTAAGATATGTCTCAGATAAGTACCGTCCTGCTCCAACAATTATCAGAACTGTATGCCCTGTAGTAATAAGAGGATACATTTATGAAAGCTGCACACAGTATCTTGAGCACAGTGCAGTACATACTGACAATGAATGAGGATGTAGGGGTTCAGCGTCTTGCTGAAGGATACTCAAACAGAACACATGGCTGTTGATGTACATACTTTGGCCGTTCTCAAACCTGTGGCCTTCATACGGGGCAAGAAATCTCCATCTTAACAACTCACTTCATTTAGTGCTGACTTAAAACGTAATTTTCCTTAGAACAAGTAAAATGTGGTGTGAGATCATTTCCAATGCAGTGTCACGTTACAAGAAGTTTCCTTAAAAAAGTGACAGCATCCTTAAATAAGGCTGACATTCTAGTTGTTTCAATGTAAGAGAATTCTCAAAATCATTTAATTTGCATCGGAAACAAGTAAAATCATCTTACCCTGTTAGCAGTTTTTTGGACATACAGTAGATACTTTCTGCAGCGTAGGACTGTCTCTCTGACAACCATGCAACCAAGCTGCATATATTCTTAGGTCGGATGATGCAAGTGGGAATCAAACTCCTAACCCTGCCGGTGTTGGTGCTGCGGTCTATACGGTATCGCAGGAACGATGAATTGTGGCTAGGGTATTAAGTGTGATTCACGGTCAGTACATTTCGAGCACATGTATGCATCTTCGTCTTGCTGAGCCATCTGGAGTCCCAACATGCTGTGTCCTAGATGTTCAAAGAGAACATCGACCTTCAGAATGACAGTACATTCTGTGCTTGTCTTTGACTCTTAGCTGCCTACAAGATTCCATACATATTTGATGGAAAACCTAACCTGACCTCCAATAAAGCACAATGGCTCGCACTTGCGCTTTGTTGTGTACCTCTTCAAGTTCACCGTATGTTTATGTGTTTTATCTTTAAGGCTGATGCTACATGTTGCCCGTGTGCAACTTATTGCAGTCTTTGATCTTTTTAGGTGACAGAACAAATCTAGGCCCCTCAGTTCCTTATGCTTTAAATAGGCCAACTGCTGACCTAATTGCCAGCACTGCAGCTGTCACTGGAAATGGAACTGGTGCTCAGAGGAGAAGAGAGGAGGAGAGGAGAGGCTGGTAATAGTTTGAGGTAAGGATGTATGGTCAGATGTAGGGAAGAGGAAGGACATGCAGAAGGGGGAGTGGTTCACAATGGGTGGTTGTCCAGGCCATCATGCTTCTAGAAGAGGCTACGCACGGTCATTGTCAAATACACACACACACACACTGGCCAAAAATAACCAGGTTGTTTAAAAACCATGGTGAAATTGACTTGGGGAAAATAGTTCTGAAGGTCACTTTAATCTGCAGTACTGACAACCACAGAGGTTTTGTTGGGGTGAGAAAATGGGTGAAGTCTTGGGAGTATGATGGTAAACTGGTATCTTTCTAGTGTGTGTGTGTGTGTGTGTGTATGTACATTTGTGAATGTGTTTGCATCGGTATGTCTGTGTACATGCATCCAAGCATGTGTAAGTGTGTGTGAGAGATGTGTTTGTGGGCAGTCTGAAATGTTGAGCTTTTCAGCAGTCTGTCCTAATCTGTCTGATACCAAGCTATCAAATGTGGATTCTTTTGAAGTGGAAAAGCGATTGGTTCAAAACACACTCTGGTCTGACCAAGCTGATACCAGGGTTCTCTGAGGTCAGCCTCTGTCTCTTTTAATACTGTTGCTTCATCCATCCTCTGCTCTCCTGGCTGTTTCGGCTCTCGCTGCTTTCGTTGATGTACCCTCTTCCCCACCCTTCCACCCCCCTCTCCCCTCCTGCAGCTGCCACTGTCCTTGTTTTTGACCTATATAATGACCCGGACCTCGTCCTGACAACATGAAGAACCATCAGAATCCGTTGTCCCTACGCCTGCTCTGGCTCTTCTCAGCACTCAGCAAAGTGTTAAACATCCGGATGTTCTAAGGTTTAATAAGAGCGGACTTCCTAATCGTTGACTCATGGTTACAGCAAGACCAAATTGATGCTTCTTTTGACCAAATGACTTGATGAAACCCGCGCGGAAACGTACACAAACTATTCATGTCTGTAAAATAACCGTGTCCTAAAAAATGGCAACTAACTGAAAGAACACGTTCCTTTGAGTGCAATTTTTGGAAAGAATCCACTTGCCTTCTACAAGTGATTGCATGCATACGGCCCTCGAGTGTGGAAGATGTTGTAGGAGGATTCTTACAGCAGCGACCGTTGCTGAAGAGAACATATACACTGAATACGCTGATGTGACTCATACCACCAACACTTTACCACCGCAGGATTTCACGCACTGCAGTGGGTATGCTGAATTTGATATATTTACAAAACAGGATGATCGTCATTGGTTTAAAGTGCCCCATCTGGGTATTTTACGCTTAAAAAGACAGCAGGAACAACCCTGTAAGACTGTTGAGCGGAACTCACCCGGTATATAATATAATGTTCTCTTTTCCTTTATCTGGTGTCATTGGTCCATCTGGAGCTAAATTTCATCGGATCGTTTTGTTTTGAGTCAAAAATGACTAAAGGAAGTATCTAAAAAGGGACATTTATTGAGGAGAAACTTACGCACTTATAGCAAACTCAATCTAACAACAGAAGAAGCTCGCAACTTCTCAGTATGACATTTAGAACAGGATTAGCAAATTGCTGTGACAGTATGACATTTGAACCGTAGGGTAGCGCTAGCTGGTGAAGTTATGCAGTTAGTTGATAGTGATGGGGTCTTGACAGCGCCTGTTGGTATCATTATAAATGTTTGTGCTGCGCCAACAGTATCCCTCTAAGAGCTTGTGTCATGGTTTCTACGACGGGGGCAGATTTAAGGAGGATTGGCGGTTAATCCTTTAGGGGCTGCCCAGGCAACGGGATAATAATTCGCTTCAAGTCGCAGCGTTGCTATTTGAGATTTGGGGATATTAGAGACTTTTGTATTGGAGTTGTATTGGAGAAACATAATTGACCAGGTAACGATGTAGCGTATAGATGTCAAAGATGAATATGTGATTGGAATGAACCCACGCACATACACGTACACACACTAACATACACACACACACACACACACACTCATACACACACAGATTGCTGATTAATAAAAAACAATTTCATAGCATTTGCACAAGCTGCCTCTAGTCATTGTATGTCAATGCATAGTTTATTGGTGCACGTTTTTGTAATTTGTAATATCCCCTGAGAAATTTCATAAGCAAGAAATAGCTTTGTCACCATGTCTAAATCAGGATCGGCAACAAGCTTTTTGGAATCCTAGATCATCTACATCTACTAGCCTTTCAGCTATGCTTGTGAGATGGAAAGTGTTAAATGTCCTAGTGAGTGACCCTTCAGCAATCACGAAAGCATCTCAACTACAGTGACTGCGCTAGGCCTTACATGAACGTACTCCGTGCTCCGCCTCAAGGCAATGCTTCTGAGTGTGACAGATCAAGCACATCCGCTGCTTATTTAGCTTTTTATTGTAATCTAAAGAGCTTTGTCCTTGGTTGAATATGTGTCACAATTCTTGCAGCTATTTCTTTCTTTTCTATTGTACTGGGAAACTGGAAATGTCAAATATATTACAATGCTAAATATAGTGCATGTACCTTCTTTCAAATGTTTTCAAATGGAATTTAGGCTTGTTTTGTCTCCAAAATGTGCTCATGTAGACTGTTAACTGTAAGCCTGCAGCTAGCTGAAACATCATTAAAGAAAATGAGCCATCAGAAGCAATCAGCACCTTAAATTAGTTAAGCGGTCATCAAGAGGTCACACTTAGACTAGCTAGCTCACTGGAATATCCTGTTACAAAGGCCTTGTGCTGTGGCCATTCAACAGAGCTGTACTGTAAGCTAATGTGTCAAATTCATTCAGCTCATTGAGTCCTTAATTCAATTGTTGACATCTCATGCTAATTGCAAAACACATGGGTTTATTTGAAGAAAAGTGTCTGTTCTCTGAGCAGAAGCCTTTGATAATCTCTAATATTGGAGGTTAAATTTAGCTGAGGATCAGCAGGGTTACAGCATTGACCTTTGACCTTCATAATGTGGATGTCATGTTCAATACATCCTGTTCTGGCTATTTCCTCTCCAACAGAAATACTTCTATAAAATATGAATCTGTAAGATATGAAAATGTAATGAGAATGTTAATTAAACAATATGAGTTCAGTATTTTTGATGTTGTTGTAGGAATTGACATTTAAGCCATGTGCAAGTCAGTGACTATAATATTTTACAAAGACCCATTTTACTCAATTTGTACAGTACCATCAGTATAATACAGTGTAATTTTCCTGTCAAATTCAATCCCACCACGTGACATCCATGGCAGTAAGTACCGGGATGTAGATTTGGATTGCCTAGATGAGACTTTGCATATTAAGGAGTTTGCAGGTAAGCGTAGCCCTTAATATCCTGAAGTCAACTTCTCACAGTAGGAGTCTACGGAGCTAATTCCATGTGATTATAATTCAGTTGGCCCCTAGCCCCAGTTTTCTGCTCATTTATTTTACCCAACCCAATCTACGGCTTCACGCCAAACCTGGGAAAATGTTGAGATGCCTTTATTCAAAAGAATCCAAAACTAGCTTTTGGCAAGTTTGTGTGTGTGTGTGTGTGTGTGTGTGTGTGTGTGTGTGTGTGTGATTATACCAGTATACCCAGTAATCTATGCCTGCGTTGTGCATTGCTATAGACCAGCCAGCACCCACCATGTGGGACACTGACCTACTCCCACAGAGTGTTGTGACAGTTAAGCTGATGGCTGTAACGATACATCATTATTCTGTGACACTCGCTCTGTTGGCAGAACATTTACCTGGTAATTCTAGTATAATTACTGCTATTTGTTTTCAACCTCATTTTGTGCTTGTCAAAACTGTAAACACCATGATGACTAGCAGAGCCTTACAAAATAATATAACGGTGATCTTGGGTCAACATAAATTGACAAATTATGAGTTGTATGGGTATTAGTGTAATAGCTGTCCATGGATTATGAGAGGATTTCATTGGTTGACCTTGTATGCCATGGTTTAAAGCCTTTGACTATATATATGTGTGTGTGTGTGTGTGTGTGTGTTGGGGGGTGCACACGTAAGCAAGCGAACAAGTGCAGTAATACATTGATGTTCTACGTTCTATTGTAAGAACACTGAGCTCGATCTGCTGTCATGTTGTGATTGTTTCAAGACCACTTTGGTGTCTTTTTGAAGCGAAGAGAGCGATTCCCCCCCGGCCTCGAGGCAACGACTACCGCACACTGCCGTGTCCACGTCCAGTCCTTTGTGGCTGTCGCCGCCACTCTCTGCCTCTTCCTCTCCTAATCTCTCTCACTCTCTTCCTCTGCCTTCCTCTCTTCCTTTATCTATCCTCCTTTTTTACGCTCTTCCTTGCTGCCATCTCTTCTTTATCTGTCTCTCTCTCTCTCTCTCTCTCTCTCTCTCTCTCTCTCTCTCCTCCTTCCTTGCTCTCGTTTCATCTTTCTCTCTCTTCTTATTTCTCTCTCTCTTGCTCTCTCCCTTGCCAGGAGCCCTCTGGTGATCTTTATTACTGGTGGAGCGGAGGTAGAGAGGTTACTCCCATCCGTATCTCCCTCCCTCCCTCCCTCTCTCCCTCCATCCCTCAATATTCCCTCCTGTTCATCTAGACCTGGCCACTGTGGGTGTCTAGTTATAAATCACAACCTGATTCAACCCTGCTGCTCTAATGCAGCGTGGGCACTGGGACTGGTGAGAACACCCACACATACCCACATACCCACACACACGCGCACGCACGCACACACACACACACACATACACACTCAAATTATAGTGGTTATTCCAGTCTGGCAAAGCCACCACCTGTCAGCCAAGATGCTGGAGCTCAAAAGATGTTTTAATTAGCAAAGCAGATTTCTATTGGTAAACATTAATGCCCAGTAAATTACCAAACAGGGAGCTATACGCTCAAGAATGACTTTCCTAATAATTTATATTACCAATCCCGTTGTGTCCCTGCCAACTGTCTGAAAACAGCAGGAAGCCCATACTGTGACTTTTGTTGATAACATGAAATCTGTCAAACTGATCTACTGTGAGTCTTAAGGCAAGTACTGACTTCATTAGCTTAATGTTGTAATGAACAATGCAGAAAATGTAGTATTGTGGCGTTCCCCGATAACATAACATTCTGTGCAGTAAATTCAGTGATGAACAACAACAGTTTGTGTTGACGTTATAACTACAGAGTTGCATGTTGTTGATATCAGTCTGTACTGTATTCTAAACGTCATATCATAATCACATCATAATACTGTAAAGCATCAGCCAAAAGCCTAAAGATCATTCACAGAAGTTGTTTTCTGGGTCACTAATAGGGGCAACTAAAGCACTGATATCAGACAGAACTGTCAACTCATTACACTCCACTTCCATCTTCAGTCTGACATTGCCTCCACTCTAACCGATTTCCGTGGGGGAGGGGGGATTTGATTTTCCCTAACCAATCACAACAGCTTGAAACAACGTTAGTCCCACCCGTGGCGCTGATTGGCTAATCGTTAGTCCTCCTGCGGCCAACATTGGATCGTTGTCTAATCGTTAGTCCCCCCCGTGGCACTCATTGGATTGATTTCTTTTTCAACCGAGAAATCGCTGTTTCATGTCACGATGCCAGACCAAGCAGTCCACTCGGTGGAGTGGGCGGATTCAAACGTCTGGACCCAGGCAAGCAACTACTGTAATTACGTCCTAACACCAACAGTTTCCTGACAAGTTCCATTTAAACTGCATTTAAGGCATGAATTTACTATGGCGGAAAAATCTTGTCAAAGCTTTTCATGAATAATTTGTATCTACTATGTGAATTTTCAGCCTGCATAGTTTGGCATGACACGTGTGCAGCGTAGAGTGTTCACCCAGGTGGGCGAAGTGCGCTTTTGATTACCAGCTAACACTCAACCAGCAAGTTGGCTTGCCAGCATCTCTGCCCTAACGTTACACATCTACATTTGCATTTCTTACATCTGTCAGACGGAGTGGGATGGCCCTAATGTTGAGGGGCGGCTGTGACTAGCTCTGCCTCCGGCCGTGCGGGTGACGCAACGCGGGCCTCGCATCGCCTCGGTACCACAACCGAGAGCCAAAGCAACTAGCTGGTGAGAAAACACCGCGCTCCCCTTCTCTGCTTACCCAAATGGCTTCCTGTTACTGAATCTCTCAACTGCCCTTCCTGTTTACTTCCTTACCTCCTCCCAGAGATGGAGAGGAAGAGGTAGAGGGAGGTAGAGGAGGAGGGTAGCATAACATCACAGGGAGTCAAAAATTGGGGGTGCAGCTTCTGCGTTTCTCCCGCGGGAGCCGTGCGGTAAACTTCGTGTTGTGTGTCACACCCTTGGTTCTGACCCCTTCTAACAACTCTCGCTGTTGATTTTTTTTTTTAATATCCACCGGTGGAGCAAATTGCTTTGTCCGAATAGGCTTTTAGATCAGTGCAGATGAACACAAGAAGACAATTAAAAGGGAGACCAAGAGAGAAACAAAGAAGGAGGGAGAGAGAGTGAGAGAGAGAGTATTGAGAAAACTA
Source organism: Polymixia japonica (assembly GCA_900302305.1). NCBI lineage: Eukaryota > Metazoa > Chordata > Actinopteri > Polymixiiformes > Polymixiidae > Polymixia > Polymixia japonica. Next base: position 2,152 of record OMKK01030091.1, on the reverse strand, counting down.
ACCAACTGTAATAATAGCAATCAGTCAGCCACTTTGTGTTCAGCCTTCCTGACACGCTGCGCAGTCGGGGTCAATTCCGTCTCAGTTCAGTCAAATGAATTGACATCCATTCTTCGTAAGAAAAATCACCCATTGTTTATTACTTTTCCATTGATGAATAGCTTAATCAAAAGACTGCACAAAGAGGTTAGGTGGGCGACCTGTTTGTCAATGTAATGGTGTGTAAAATCCATGGTGTTATTGACTCTACCAAAGAGTAGCAGGAGTTATCTAATAAAAAATAAAAAATAAAATAAAAACAGCACACAAGCTGCGGAAGCGTTCTTCAGTTTTAGCGTCTCTCACTTCATCAATATTTAATCGAGTCTGCAGCAGCTTCTCTCCCCGTGCCTGAGGAGGTCGAAATCCACCTTTCCCCACTTTAAACAAGGTTTAAAAAAAAAAGAAAAGAAAAAAAAGACGTTAAATCTCACTGGGTTAACCGCGCTGTTATTCAGTTTTTGCTCACGTAATTATTTATTTCTGGGATGAATTAATTGTCGCGCTTTACCCCGTGGCTGCGTTTTTTTTAGTTGTTTACGCGAGTGAACTCTGCATCGGCGGTAAGCTCCAAAAATAACTGCGTGCACTTAATAAAAGTGTTAAGACTGTATTGACATGATTTACCCCGCTGCCAAGCGTTGAGGCCTACAGCAGGCATCACAGTCTATCCAGGCGAGCTTAAATGAAATTGCATGGAGAAACAGATTTCCTCTTTGACCTGGGGGACACCGTCCATAGATTATGAAGGGCAAGTGTTTCACCGTGCAAATTGGACTTAGAGATCCTTCCGAACAAGAAAAGGCTTTAGAGAAATAAAAGCGTGATACGTCGCTTCACACCCCACTAAATTTGATTGCTCGCCTTTTTAAAAGAGGGGATGTAAACAGGCCAGCTTCTGCCTGTTTGTTTATTTTTATAGCGTTCACCTTGACAAACTAATAAACCTCTTTCTGTTATGGCTCAACTCCTGTCTTTGGTTCGGCGCTCCTCTCTGACTGTGCTCTCTCCTCCTGACCTCTAACACTTTCCTTCATGCCTCTCTTCTTTTGATGCTCTCCCACTCACATGTTGCTCTTCCGCCATCCTTTCTTCTCCTGCATTTTATCTCTTCTGTCCCCCTCTCTGTCTCTCTCTCTCTCTCTCTTTCTCCCTTTCTAGTGAGATGCTGTCTCCATGGCGATAGCTATGGGTCGCACCAGCAAGGTCATCTCTGTCAGAGAGAGTCACCCAGAGAGAGGGGGAGGGTGTTTTTGGGCATGGAGGGCGTGGACATGGATAGCGATAGTTGCAAAATGTCAACATTCGAATGTTAAAAGAGCCAGAGACCGGAGAGCAGAATATAAGAGGACAGATAACGTAGTGTTTGTTAGGAAAACACACGTCAGAAGAGAGAAACAAGAGGCAGGGAGAGCTACAGAACGGAGTAGCGGGAGTGGGGAGGGGGAGGGGCTCGGGAAACAAACAAACAGTACAGTTCTGCAAAGCTGAAGCTTGTGTTGAGGATAATCTAGTACACGCCATGTGCAGTACACAGGCTGTATAGCCGTTTGGCAAGTCTGCTCCTGAAATGCATGCGTTGCTGTGGACAAAGCCCTAAGCAGGCACCATATGACCTAGAAGCAAGTCACTGGATGCATATGCAGAAGCCAGCTGGATGCCGTGTTATGTGGTTATTACAGACCCACACGGGTGCGCATATGCAGACACATGCATAAACACACACACACAAACATGCACACACACACACACTAAAACACATGCATATATATATACACCCATATCTTTCCTTATTGACTCCACTCCATCTCCCCTCCTTCCACGGCCCTCTCCTCCTTACTGAAGTTGACCCACTCAATTCAATTCAGTTCAACTCAATTAAGTTCAACTCAATTCAGTTCACTTCAACTCAATTCAATTCAGTTCAACTCAATTCAGTTCAATTCAATTCATTTTAATTCAATGGGGCTTTATTGGCATGAAATACAAATGTACTTATTGCCAAAGCAGAGTCAACAAATACAAGTTCAAATGACAGTAAATAACAACAACAAACAATAATGATACAATAGATGTCATCAAATGAATCATTTATAAAAAAAAAAAGTTTTTT
>OMKK01030087.1:0-10293 GCA_900302305.1 Polymixia japonica | reverse complement strand
CCCCTCCTGTTGTAAATTCGCTTTGGTCCCCCTCGTTGCAGTGTTGCAGAGAACAATTGTAAAGGCTGAGAAACGCCACGCGCAATAAAAGTGGTGTTTATTTCCCTCACATCTGTGTAATATATCGACATTCACACACTTCTGTCTCTCTCGTTGTTCACAAACAAACGCATACATACACACACGCACGCACGCACACATGTAAGTATAATAGTAATGGAATCAATCAATCATGGTCTTGACTCATCTTGATGTGAGACCTCATCTCTAAAGTGGATAGTACAGTGATTTTAAAGAAAATAAACTCCTGGAAATGTATTTATAGAGCTAAATCACGTGGAATATTTGATTTGGAGATTCTTCAACATACTGGAATCATGCTCTTTGTGAATTGTCCCACCTCTGCCATGTATGTGAATTAAAGCATTGTGTTTGGTATCTTATTGGAACTCTGCTTCTTAGGGCAATTTAAAAGGTTAACGCGTTGGTGGACAGAATCATGTTATACTTGCTGTCCATTCAATGTTGTGAGGCTGCTTTCCTCACTGTGCAATGGACTATGTGCTGATATATATAAGTAAAGAGAGAGAATTAAATTGTTGTGTTTTTTCTGAGTGCAATTGTTGATCAATCCTAGCGGTTTGACACTAGAGACACTTATGACATAACGACGGGTGCATTTTTTTGGAAAACATTCGTGATCATTGATTTAATGTTGTAATGTAATCTTTTAACTGGTGCAACTTTATATACCTTAAACGTGCTAGACTTTGCAGCTTATGTGCAAACTAGAAACATTTCGGACTGACCAATAGCAAGTGCATTATTAATGCAAAAGTCAGAAATTCATTTATAAATACGGAGTCCTCAGGGTGTGGCTTGGATATGTCGTGGATGCGTATTCCCCTGCAGCATAAATGGGTCGGACAGTCTACAAGAATGCGCTGTTTGGTATGCAATTGCTTTCAATGACTTCCAATAATAATCTGGTTTTGAGAGTGTCAACTTCCAAGAAACGTGTAAAGTCATTACGGGCCTCACAGTTCCCAGGATAAGTAAATGGGTCGAGGAGGTAATGTCAACTAAAAGAATAGTTAAATTGGTGTAAAAGATACGACAGTAAATTCCCAAAGCGAGTTTCCCATTGGTTAGTAGAGTTGGGATACAGGAGTTCAACGTTTATAAACTTGAGTCAAGCTATCCAAAATCATTGAAAATGTGAAATAATTTTTGGAGAAACTTCAAAATCCCATTTAATTGTGTTAATAAATAATTCTTTCCATTGAAAGAAAATATTACTATGTACTAAGATTGACTATAGTACCGGACAAATGTATTTATCTCCGCCTACTTTTCTGACGGACCCGCTGTGAATGGTCCACAGATACGTGACGTATTTTCTCCCACCAATGAGAGATAAGGCCTTGCAACGTCATCATTAGATGCCGGAAGACATGTCACATGTGTCAACCTCTAAAGCGTTGGATGTGCATCTACAATTAGGTAATGCCTTTTTAGAAATCGTGTGCAATGTTTCTCCGAAGATAATTCAGTGTTTTTGCATGTGACTTGCGCGCGTTGGCTGTATTTTTTCACAACGCGAACTGTTTTATTATGAATACGCTTCACCTGAAGCTGAAATCCTGTACACTGCTGTTTATGAAATGCAAATTCACTGCTCGTCCTCGGCCGACTGCACGCAGTGATCCTCGTTTACACGGGACTGTTTTCCAGTTTTTCCGGACAATGGAGACGAATACGGAGAGGAACCCGATGACTTCGAAGAAAGGCAAACACAAGGAAACTCTACGTCGAGTGAAATCTAAAGAGCAGAGAGGCAAACGTGGAGACGTCCATGGACCGGCCACCGTCTACCTGCAGGTGGTTGGCGCAGGGAGCAGGGATAACGGCGCATCGCTTTATGTATTCTCCGAGTACAATAGGTAAATTATGCAGGGTGGACATACACAACAGATACTTGTAGTTAATAGGCTGTTAATACATGAGGTCCTCATACTCCATCCTTGAGGCAAATCATTTCTCCCCTCCCCTTGGTTCAGGTACCTGTTCAACTGTGGTGAAGGAACGCAGAGACTCATGCAGGAACACAAGTAAGATGGTTTGTCTATAATGTACTGATACATAACCTCATAATCTCAGTCTGTCTGATGGACAAAATAGAAAGTTGAAATGTATGTGTTCCTCCTGACAGATTGAAAGCTGCTCGCTTGGACAACATCTTCCTCACCAGAGTGAGCTGGGAAAATGTTGGGGGTTTATCAGGTTTGCTGTTCCCATCTGACAGAGCAAATAACCAGACAGTGTTAAACCACTGTGTGTTGTGCTGTGGCACTTATCTAGTTATTTAAGATTAATGGTAAATATTTGTACCGTAAGCTTATCCAGATCTGTGCTTTCCACTGCAGGGATGATATTAACCCTGAAGGACACTGGTGTTCCTGAGTGTGTTCTTTCTGGACCACCACAGCTGGTGAGTCGGTGAATGCCTTATCTCTGTAATAGGTTATTGATGTCATTTTCAATCCTATTGACACTAATGTCTCTCTCTTCCTGTCTGCCTTTTTCAATAAAGGAGAATTATCTAAATGCCATCAAGGTGTTTTCGGGACCACTGGAAGACATCAAGCTATGTATGTTTTTGAACTGGCATAAGTAATGGCATTATATTTTGTATTTGATAGTTCTCATTGTATGATATTTACTCTCTATTATATACTCCTAGCGGTTCGGCCATACACTGAAGAGACGTACAGAGATGACACAATGACAGTTTACCAAGTGCCAATATTTGGTGAGTTCAGATATAAGTAGTCATAATCTCTTGCCTTTCCAACCATGCATATTTACTTAGAGTATATCTTTCTTGATATCTCTTTTTATCATCGTCGTCACTCTCCAGCCCAGCCGAGAGGCGACGGCACAAAGCGCTCCCCTGGGTCAGGGAGGAGCAGTCCTCCTCATAGCCCGGTCTCCGCCCAGAGGAAAGAGCTGTGGAGCCAAGAGGATAAGGAGGAGAGTCACACTAATAACAGTAGAGCGAGAGCGGGCAGTCCAGGTGAGGACCGGGGGCGAGTGGCCCCACTGGGGATTGAAGATGAACTCTGCTGAGATTCATCTGCACTGTTTCATGTTGCTTTGCACACATTATTTATTTGTATAATTATTATTGTTTTTTTGTTTGTTTTTAAATCTCCTTTAGGTGAAAAATCAAAAGCCACGAGAGACCTCTCGTTGGTCGTTGCGTTTGTTTGCAAGGTAGGAAATCTTCAAAACATGTCGTCCTTTATATAATGTACACCTGGAAGAAATCTCTCTCTGATCATGTCAATTATCAAACCCTTTCTGCAGCTTCACCCTAAGAAAGGAAACTTCTTAGTCGCCCAAGCTAAGGAGCTGGGATTGCCTGTGTGAGTGGATCTTTTCCGATGTACCATAAATGTCACTTTGCCTTCTAAAAGGTTTGCCTTTTCAGATGTACCATTAATGTGTTTTTGGCCATGTGCATGTTTAAGGTAACGTAATGATTGTAAAAGGTTTTTCTTTTGATTTTTTCCACAGCGGCACGGCAGCAATTGGTCCGCTCATTTCAGCTCTGAAGGACGGGAAAAGCGTCGTTTACGAAGGAAAAGAGGTACGTTTGAAATACGGGGTCCGTCATTGTTAGGCTAGGTCTTTACTTATCTTTCAAATTCTTCGCTGTTGTCCGATGACATCATTCCTCTGCCGTCCCGTAGATTCGCCCCGAGGATGTCTGTACCCCTACAGACCCAGGACCCGTGTTCCTTGTTGTCGAATGTCCCTCTGAGGACTTTGTTGAAGCCGTTTGCACCAACCAGCAGCTAGGCAGGTAGTGCTCTGATTAGGTCAACTAAAAACTATTCTCCTATAACTGAACCAGACTGGAGCAACATGTATTGGTTGTTGAAATGGGTCAGCCAGTTCAAGGTCTGGGTTTAATCCGCTTTAGGTACCACACAGGAGGGACGGAGGACCCTGCTGCGTTAGTGGTCCACATGACTCCAGAGTCCGTCTTGAAAACGGATCAATACAAACAGTGGATGGAAAGGTACACATTCGGTTATTGTTTGAAACGGGCTCCATAGAGGCTAGTCATTATTAATGCCCAGATCACACTTAATTCTGTAATGCAAATGTTTCTGCAACCTGTGTGGAGGGTTCTGTCCAAGGATCCTGTCGAGTTAAAGGTATCGAGGTGAAACTGAGTAGACGCGGTTATCAATACTAGTTTAGCATAAACATACATTTAGATTTCACTGACGAAATGTGTTTATTTTTTCCACGAAAATGGTGCAAAATGACATTTGTTTCATTAAATGCGTGCATTATTAAATGCAGAATCAATCCAACACATCTAAATCACGCATCTCAACGTGATGCTTCGGCAACAGAGTTACACAGAGCTAGCGTAATTTAAATGAGCGACCTTCTATCGGAGAGTACCAGATATACGATGCATTAAGTGTGGTTTCTCTCTCATTTTATTTCTACAATTTCATATGTTGAGGCAGTCATCTCCCTGTTTCTATAGGTTTCCAAGCATGACAGAGCATCTGATACTTAACGAACAAGTCTGTACGGTCCACAACATCAGAACCCACAAGATTCAAGCTCAGTTGAATATGATTCACCCAGAGATCTTTCCAGAACTCAAGTCTTGCAAAACAAAGGTAATGCAGTAATGAAACGCAATTCTCCCAGAAGCACGTCTACAAACTGTTTTAAACGGTCCACTTTTACTGTAGCGGAAGTAGTATTACTAGTAATAACAGTAACATTCCTAAAATGTGTTTTAAAAACATTTGTTATGTTACATTTGAGGGAAACGACAGTTCTGGCTCTTTGTCTCGTTGCCTAGGAGACGCAGGCCGCTCTACATGTCCCCAACGTCAGAGCAGAATGTCTGCTGAAGTTCCAGCTCAGGCCGGTAATAGAATGGCAAAGGTTAGTTTGTCCTTCACTCCCCTGCAATTTACTAAACACTAGTCTGCAGCTCTGAGGCCTGTCTTGTCACACAAAACGATCTGGGATGGACCGCTGCACTCGGCCACCATTTTCTTTTCTTTTTTTCTTTTTTTCTCCCTCCATGCCTTACAAGCACTTAAGCTTTTTATCCGCTATCTCTCAAGTAGTGTATAAATCCACCGAGGGCAAAGTCAGGAATCCCTTGCTCTCTGAGAAGTATTTCTGTGGTCAGCGGTAGGGCTGGGTGATATGTCGACATTTCCGATATATTGCAATGTATTTCAATGATGATACGGACGCGTGAATATCGAGATGATTTAGCCTACGTGTTTTTAATATATAATCTCACAACACCGTTGCTCTTCAAGATCCACACTGAACATTCTCTCGCTCTCTCTCTCTCATATTGATACATAGTATAGACAAAAATACAGAGCTATCGTCTTGCATCGAATATCAGCGTTATCACTTTTCATCGCCCAGCCCTAGTCAGCGGCCCGTGCTTTACCACGTCTCTCATTATTGTCAGAGACGCCATCCCCGTCTGCGACACAGAGGAGTTTGTGAACGAAGCTTCTGAGGTTCCCAACTTCCTCCGAGAAGTGGAAGAGTGCAAGCGGTTCTGCTCCACCGATGCCACAGTGCTGTCTGGTGAGTTCTCCTCTGGCAGCCGGCCACGGGAAGATGCGGCAAAGATGTTGAGCCAAACAGAACTTCCTTTACTTTTAAGTGGAGATGTTCCCTGGGTGACTTTTAATGAGGGGGGGGGGGTGACTATGAATTTATTTAGGTGCTTTTTAATTGTCCGATTTGCATATCTCAAGACTATTGAGTCACAGTTACCCGCTTCTTATGCAGGGCGAGCGGAGAAATACCCAGAGATGATTTTCTTAGGAACGGGATCTGCACTTCCGATGAAGATCAGGAACGTCAGTGGAACTTTAGTCAATATCAGGTGAGATGAGCCTCAGGTAGTGCTCGTTAACCGTCTTAATGGTAAAAGGCATTAATGGGCGACGTTTTGCGCCTGCGCGTGTCGAGCGCCGCGTTGGGTCTTACCGCTTTCCTTTCCCGTGTAACCCCGTGTCTTTGACTTTTGCTTGTCGTGATTGTGAATCGCTTCGTGAACCTTTTTGTTTTAAGTGTTGCACAAATGAAAGTTTTTATTAAATGTCAGTGATGTTTTTTTTTTTTTCCACTCTCTAGTTTGCATTTAATAAACCTTCTTCGCTGTACCTCCCTGTAGCCAGAGCCAGTCGGTGCTGTTGGACTGCGGAGAGGGAACCTTCGGCCAGCTCTGCAGACATTATGGGGACGGCGTGGACGAGGCGCTTTCCAAGATCTCCACCATCTTCATCTCGCACATGCATGCGGACCACCACACGGTAAGGAGCTCAGGCGTTGGCTACAGCGTGTGCGTTTGCCTGTGGTTTTCATTTACAACATGAGACAACATCAGTTGACCTCGTTCCGTCTTAATTAACCACTAATTCTAGTGTATGTCCTTCTCCCTAGGGGCTGTTGAAGATTCTGTACCAGAGGGAAAGAGCACTGGTCAGTGAAAACTACCCAGCTCTGTTCTACATTCATTTAATACACAAAATACATTTTGTTTTAGTCATTAATGTTTTTTATTAATAAAAAAACGATGATAAATTCCACCTCCAAGCCGTCATGACTTTGCTGGCGCTCGACGTTCGATTGTTAACCTCGAGGTGAATCCTCGAGGTGGGGCAAGGGGACGGAAGTAAAACTGTCTTTAAGTCGGGACTGATTCAGCTTCTCGTGTCTGTGGATCTTAGGCGACCGTAGGGAAGGCGTTCAGCCCCGTGTACCTGGTGGCTCCGGTCCAGATCATGACCTGGCTGAACCAGTATCACGACCACTGCGAGGAGATCCTCAGCCACGTCAAGTAGGTGGACGACGGCCGTTAAGCGCTGTCACTTACTTAACCGGTTATGGAGTGTTGGCTCTCCCCGGTGCTGCAGGACATTCACAGGAAAATCTGGGGGAAATCGGAGCACTTCGGTCGGACGCTTTGCTCGACGAGCGAGACTAATTATTTTGTTTTCTGTTTTTGATCTTCAGCCTCGTCCCCAACAAATTTTTGTGCGAGGGAGCGGAAATGCCAAAGTATAAGACCAAGTCATTTATCCAAGCCTTGCTGAAGAAAAATGATTTAGACAAGGTGGGTAGACGCTCTGATGTTAGCGTGTGTGTGTGTGTGTGTGTGTGTGTGTAGAGTTGTATAACATGGCGTTCTCAGTTCCAGACATGCCTGGTACGTCACTGTAAGAACGCGTACGCCTGCAGCTTCACTCACCAGTCGGGCTGGAAGCTGGCGTTCTCTGGAGACACCATGCCCTGCGATGCCTTCGCACACATGGGTCAGTAATAACACAACATTATTAATATAATATAGTGGCATGTACAGATATAACTAGGTGATAGGATTTTATTACATACAGTAGGATATAGTTTGTTTCTAATATTTCAGAGACTTGTATGTGAGCATCTTTACCGCACCTGCACGATTAAGGTCTCCTTACATAATTTATCAGATTAATCTTTCAATCACGTTGCCGTGGTTCCAGCGCGGATTCCACTTCATTGACTCTTCCTGAATTGCTCGACTGGATCTTTAGCCGAGCAGAGCGTCCCGGAGACGCCCGGCGCGTCCCGTACCCGTTCACCGTAGGCGGCTCCGGTTCTGCAGACAAACGGGGGGGGCGGGCTGATTCTCGATTTACGCAGACCGCCTAAGCGGTTTCCTGTCGGGTGCAAGTGCTCGTCTGTGTGACTCTCGTTTGCGATTGTGTGATTGCGATTTTTTTTTTGATTTTTTTATAAAGGAAAGAACGCCACACTACTCATTCACGAGGCCACGTTAGAAGATGGATTAGAGGAGGAGGCAGTAGAGAAGCGACACAGGTACGTACGTGGTTGTCGCCGCGAGGACTCGCGTTGTGGTCACTTTCCCAGTCTTCACCAAAGTTTAACTGGTGGAAATGGCTGAAATTGCTGATGTAAAATAGACAAATGTAGCCAAAGCTGTTTCTCAGCTGACAAAGAAATGTCCTTTTTTCTACCGAGATTGCAGTCATTTCTGGGTGCATTGTTACTTGGTACATTCACCGCAGAAATTGCAATTGATTTTCTCTGAAGTCTTTTATGTAGGTTGGTAGGAGAAGCGGCCGTATCGCTGCCTTCCTACGTGTCTTCAAAAAAAAAAAGATTCCTATTGAACTGAAATTGAATCGGAAGAAAATATCCTGTTGAGAAATTCGTTGAACTGCGCCGATGGCCTGGATAAAAAAATAGAAAAAAAAGCACTTTTTTGTTGTTGCAAATCCTTGTGTTTTAACCGTGTAAGTAACGTTGAACTAGGAGGAGCGGCGTAACACGTCTGTCTGTCTGTCTGTCTGTCTGCGCCCGTCTCTTCCTCTCCCTGACAGCACGACCTCCCAGGCCATCGGCATCGGCATGAAGATGAACGCTGAGTTCATCATGCTCAACCACTTCAGCCAGCGCTACGCCAAGATCCCGCTTTTCAGCCAAGACTTCAACGACAAAGTGGGGATATCGTTTGACCACATGAGAGTGAGTGAGACTCTTTTTTTTTTTAATTGGTGACGTTAATGAATTTTTATTTCCGTTATGTCTTTGTTCACCTAAAGAGGCCTGAGTCCATTTAAAAAAAAAAAAAAAAAAAATTTTTTAAATCATTATCCAAATGAGGTGGGATCAGAAGATTTTTTTTAAATATTTTTTTTAATTGATGTTGTAGCTGCAGTTCCAGGACTATTTCAAGGCAGCTCAGGCTGTTTGGAGCCGGCTTGGACTAGATGAGCCTCAGTCCTCTGTGACTGGTACATGAGTCAGTCTTGTCCTTGACCTCCTCTCCTCCCATCTTTCTTTCTCTCTCTCTCTCCTCCCCTCCCCTCTTTCTATCTATCTCCTCTCTCTCTCCATCTCCTCTTTCTCTCCCTCTCTCTCCATCTCCTCTTTCTCTCTCTCTCCATCTCCTCTCTCTCCTCTCCTCTCCTCCCCTATATCCTCTCTCTCCATCTCCTCCCCTGTCTCTCCTTCCCTCACCCCCCTCTCCTCTCTTCCTCTCTCCATCTCCTCCCCTCTTTTTCTCCTCTCTCCATTTCCTCCTCTCATCTCTCTCGCTCTCGCTCTCTCTCTCGCTCTCCCCCCTCAGATCCGGTTTGGAGATTTCAGAGTTCTCCCTAGACTGATCCCCGCACTCAAAGCCCTCTTTGCCGAGGAGATTGGAGAGATGGAGGAGAGGAGAGGAAGGAGGGAGCTGAGACACTTTAAAGGAAGCTTCACGGAGGTCGACGCTGAGCAGAGGACGCCTGAAATGGACGATGCGGGCCGAGGTACCAAACGCGACCAGGAGGAGGCAGTGTCACACAAAGTAGAGAACAAGAGACTAAAAGCCAGCTGAAGGCCCGGTCAATTGTACTGGACTTAAACATGAGCTCAAAGAATAGGACTTTTACTTTATCGACAGCATCAAGACCTCTTTCATTTAAATTAATTATTATAGTAAAGGTTGAAAAATATTGTGTTCTGTAAGAGATTTTTATTTGGCTTGTGTCGTTTCCAATGCTTATGGAAAACGTATGTATATTTCTTGCATTGCTGTGTACATAGAAAATAGCAATTAACTGGGGTTTTTTTCATTCTAAACAATAAAATAATACTACAGTCTTGTTTGAAACAGTTTATGTCCGTGTTCATTTGTTACTAGAGCAAGAAACAGGGCCGTAGAGCTCACTATTTCAGATTACAAACCCTGTTTCACAACAAGAAAAAATGTAAAACAAAATTCGAGACTGCTGATATTGCCTTGAAACATTCAACACTTCTTGCTCTACACAGTCCTGGCCAATTGTGCAACAGTTCTCTGATCTTAGACAAACCCCTGCTGTGCACTGCCAGCGTTAAGGCTCCATCATGTGTGTGTGTGAAATACAGCATCAAAACTCATCAAACTCATCAAAATTCACTCATCTGCCACCAGGGGGCTTCTGGGTTCCCGATAAGACCCGCTGAACTCCAATCACAGGTGCGGTACGCTTCCATATATGATAAGATCAACCTTTATTAATCCCCTGAGGGAAATGCAGTTGTCATGGCAGCAACAGCAATGAGAATGAAACACAGGAGAGGTGCAGGTAAGAGTAAGAGTCCACAACCAAACCAAGATAGTCAAAATATAGATACAAAAATAAAGATGAAATAAAAACACTGAGCTGCTGTACTTAGATCTGCACTGGA
>OMKK01030084.1:2569-12981 GCA_900302305.1 Polymixia japonica | reverse complement strand
CACAGTGCAGGCATCTCCTAGTGTGGACAAGAGGAAACCCCAGGGGAGTGAAACCACAACCCCTCCTGCCAGCCCAGGGGTCATACCCAGGCTGAGAGCCATTAGACGTGAGTGCATGTGTGTGCATGTGTCTTTGTGTGTGTGTGTGTGTGTGTGTGTGTGTGTGTGTGTGTGTGTGTGAGTGTGTGTGTGTGTGTGTGTGTGTGTGCGTGCATGTATGATTGTGGGTGTGTGTTTGTGTCTGTTTCTGTGTATGTGTGTGTGTGTGTGTGTGTGTTTGAGAGAGAGAGAGAGAGAGAGAAGAGGGAGAGAGTATACAGGCATGTAATGTGAATCCTATGGTCAGTTACTGTGTTGTTATGTATTGTCTCAGTGACGCCCAGCGATGGTAGCAAGACATGGGGACGTAGCGCCGTGTGCAAGAAGGAAGACCTGTCTACCAGCAAGAAAAAAGGACGCACCTGGGGACCTAGCTCCACCCATCAGAAAGAGAGAGTGGGCGGAGAGGACAAGTATGTGTACAACTTCATACAGTCGCTAATGTACTATGTTCTACTTCATTTGTAAAGATGTAAGGTGTCCCTCTTTACCATGCAGATGATGGCTGTCCAATTACAGAGAAGCGTTTTGATTAGCGGTTTATCTACAACGCAGTATCAAATACATATCTCTGCCCTTGTAGGCTGAAGTCCCTGGGCGAGGGGTGCAAGGTTTGGTCGTCCAGTGCCCCTAACCTGGGCAAGTCCCCCAAACACGCACCCATGACTGCCGGCTTCTCCAGCCTCAATGAAATGGGTGAGTGTTGACCCCTGCTGTGTTGTCCCTTACGATGATGAGAACTTCTCTTGATCAAGTTTGCGTCAAAGACACAAACACACAGCACGGTGCAGTCACCATAACCTTTCCGCTACCTTACTTTCCTCTGTCTCTCCTGCTTGTCTCCCTCTTGCTGTCTGTTAAACAGAGGAGTGCAGCGAGTTCGAGGAATCACCGGGGTCCTTAATGCCCTCGGAGCCCAGCAGTAACGGAGCTGTGGAGGACACAGGATCACTGTGGGGCAGCCTGGGGCCCGGTGTGGTGCCTGGGGTCGGAGGGCCTACCGCAGGCTCCTGCGCGGGGCCCGGGGGCCTGGGGACAGCGGTGGGCTGTCAGGACTCTATGCGGCGCTGCAGCCAAAGGAAGAAGAGCGATCTGGTGTTGCTAGGCTGTGCCTCTCTACTGGCCTCTGTGGCCCTGGGGCAAGACTTATTACAGCTGGGGAAACTGCAGGTAAGAACAGAGGAGCTGAAATAGAAGAAAAGAGGGGGTGAGATTGAGAATCGCGAAAGTTATAGCTGTGGGCCAGGCACAAAAAACTGAAATCTTTGAGTCCTGTTGCCAATGCCTTTCTTGACCTGGTCAGTCCCTTAAAGGGCAGTATGAGCTTAAATTTAAACTTAAAGATCTGGGGACAGTTTTATCCCCACTACAACTAGATTGTTCAGTTTGCTTCTAAAGCTATGTTGCACCCTCTGCCTGTATGAGAGCATTTTGCAACAATGAGTGACTTTTTATTGCACTATAATGGGCTATGTGCTCCATGTCTGGTGCTATCAAATTGATATATCACTGTATGGTATATGTTAAGTGTTTTATTGTGTATTTTATTGGAAAACAAATTGCCTTTATGGGGCAATAAAGTCTTAAATTGATTATATTTATGTACTTGCAGAGAATCAAACTATATTTATCATAGTTGGATGGAAACAAAAACAGTTACTGCTTCTATGGGATGACAAACAGAGCATTAAAATGTTTTACAAAATAATTTGTATGTATGTTTTCAAAGACAGCAGGTATGAGAGGAACCTTGGTGGAAAAAATTACAATTTTCATGGAAGGTGAAATTAGCCCAATTCCTAGTGTTAAATTTCTCGGTAACACTTTCCAATAAGGGCACGACAATTAATTAACATTAGTTATGTCATGGTAAGACATGGCCTCAATGATCTACTAACGTTGTCGCGTGGATACAGGTGCTTCAGGACGAGCAGGACCTGCGGGAGGAGCAGCGCAAGAAGAAGGAGGGTCTGTTCCAGCGGACGGGCCGTTTTCGCCGCAGCACCTCTCCGCCCAGCCGCAACCTTTCCCTGTCTCTCTCCCGCCATCATGACTCCGCCCTTCCCTGCCTGGACCCCTCTCCCTCTGTCACACTCCTCTCCTTGTCCTCTCTCTCCGACTGCAACTCCACCAAATCTCTACTTCCTTCCGACCCGGACGATTACCCGTCGACGCCTATGGCGGGGCTCAAAGTGCCCGTGGTGCCCCCGGCTCCTTCCGTCAACCCCCTGCTGGACCTCCGGGCGGAGAGCTTCAAGAAGGAGCCCAACCAGTCGCTAACGCCCACCCACGTGTCTGCAGCCATGGCCCTGAACAGGGGGCACAGACGCACCCCATCGGATGGGGCGATACGGCCCCGCGCCCAGACTCTGGGACATCACAGGACGCCCTCGGATGGAAGCATGCCCATGCCTCCTCCGCCCGGAGCACCCAGCTTCACAAAACACAAAGGTAAGGGACACGCAGGGCAGAAGGGAGGCATAGTGAGTGTTAACGTTCTTATGAAGATCCACGGGCATAATAATAAGTTGTCGTATTCAACGTTAATACTTCATGGTCTGACCATTTTGACTGTTGTCTTTCTCTTCTTTGTATTCTCTCTCTCTGTTACTCTTCCAGGTATGCAGGACACTCTGGACATCCCTCGACTCCCGGAACCCGCCAGCCTCTTCCCAGTTGTCCACCGCCGCAAAGCCCCGGCTCCCCCGGTCCCTGAACCGGATCCCGTCTGCCTCATCAGCCCCCCGGAGAGACCCAAGACGCTAGAGTTTGCCCCGCGGCCCCGGCCCACCCCGGCTAGGGTGAGAGCAGACCCCTGGAAGCTGGGTTCCCTCTCACGGACCCTAAGCTCCTCCCCGGGCAGCAGCTGTGACAGTCCTCTCGGTTCCGGGGACAGCAGTGCCAGCGCGGCAAAGCCCAACTTGATGGACATGGACGTGGAGGGCCAGAGTCTGGACAGCACCGTGCCCTTGTGCGGACAGCTGCAGCCTGCCACTCTCTGCGGGCAGCAGTACTCCTAGTGAGGGAGGGAGGGTGAACATTACCGCATAGTCCACTAGTTTACGTGTGCAAGCCTGTTCCGGGATATCACAGGTCAGGCTTGTTGCGGTCTGAAGAAGGACTACCTATGTCGTCTGAGCCAAGCGAGCACACACTTTGCAATTCTCGTCAAGTGCAAAACATCCGCCCTGCTTGTCATGTTTTCCAGGCGCTTCGTGGAGGCCGTCCCATCAGCGTACCCTTCAGTCTGAGTGCCCTACTAAAGCTCAATGCAAAACCCTTACAGCAAGCCTTTCCCTTAGTGCCCACTGACTTAAACACGATTAAGGGTCCCGGAGGCCGTTTCTAAGCCTTGTAGTGTGCTCCTTCTAGCCTGTGTGCACGCCCAGCCTTCTTCCCCGGTAGTTATTCTCTCCTTTGGAAGCCATCTTTGACTGCTCATTGTTCATCATTTATCACCCCTGCGACAGTTTTCCCACAAGACTCGATAGGCGAATTCAAACCTTTGCCAGTCATTGAAGTTCCCAGAGCACCACCTTTTGTCTCTTCTTCATGTTCATGCTTATCAACCTGCCTGTGATTCAGTCCGTCTGTCCGGCTACGTTCCTTCCTTCTTCTAGCGTCATTCAACTCTTTTCTCCCATTTGTCTCCGACTCCGAAGGACTGGCAGGAATTCTCTCAGCACTTCAGCGTTTGACTTTGACATTGATACTTAGGGGGTGTTGCCCCTGCGAAACAGCGGGGCTAGACTTAATATACGTTCTCTGTTCTTCAATGAGAGTGTCCTTGTTGATATTTTGCACGCATACGTTGTAGCAGTGTGTTCTACCTATACACACACACACACATCTCCCATATTGTCTCCTTGGTCGTACCTCTGTGTAGTATCCCGCTGCATCTTGTTCATTTAGTCATTTGAATTGAATAGTCAAAGGGCATTCTCATTACGCCACCATGTAGCATTGCATTACCTTTACTGTATCCCCATAATGCATCTCTCTGTATAGGGGTTATCGTCCTCTATCTTCAATGACTGAACCAGGAACAAGGAAAGCCATTTTATTTTCACAGGATTGGTGGACAGATTATATCCTCAGCCTTGTACAGCAAAAACAGAGAGTTTATTTTCTCAATGGTTGCACCACGTCTACCATAACCTTTTAGCAAATCATTTTGTATTGGTGTGGCAGACCAGGTGTGTTTCTTTTCGTGTGTATGTGCGTATACTGTGCAACGTTGACGCGTGGATGAAAGTGCGGCCATGCTTTTGCGTGCTGGTGTTTTTCAGTGCATGTTATAATGTGTGAATGAATTGCTGTATCCATAGAAATAAGGAGGACCGGATGCTGCGCACACATCCTCGCCTCATCGTCTTTTGGACATTTGAAAGAAAACATTCCTCACTAGTAATCACTACTGATCTGTATGGAACCCCTTCGTACCGCAGATATGGACGGCAACACCACAGAAACAGAGAACCACGGGAGTGAACAATGACTACCTGATTTCTACAAGCAACTATGATCTCATGCTCATGTGTGACTGTTTGGACGCTTGATGTTCTCCCTTCACTTACTGTACTGAACATTAGTGGCGGTTTAAGAGCCGTGTTGTGCAACTAGCTTGTCTTTCTATGGACTAGTGAACTTGGCACAATGTGCTCAAGCCATGGTTGACAAATCATCTTAGTTCCTTTGTCTCTGAAGTTGTTTTTCTATGGCAGATATGGGCACAGTGCTGCTGTAAGGAGCTGGGGAAAAGGACCACTGCTATTGTTTTTTTTGTTTTTTGTTTTTTAAACTGCACAGTTAGTGTAGGCTGCAGATGGTATTTACTTGACTGTGCAAATTTCTGTGGGTGAGTGTATGTGTGAATGCCTGTGCGTGGTTGTTATTATTTGTATGGGATGATGACAATCCCATATAAGCAGAAGGGTGAGTCTAAACTCATTCTCCTTGTGTGGTTAAGAACACTCAGAGTATTTATTAAATTTATTGTTATTATCGAAATAATAATTAATTATTGTTATTACAACGCTCTTCCCGGGGTATCTGTATATATTTGTTAATATAACACAGGCAAACCAAGGAAGGCCTAGGATACTGGAGACTGATACATCCATCCACAGCTGTCTCGAGTCTCAGCCTGTGACATTCTTGGGTAAAACGGGGGAAAAGTGTGAAATGTGATGAATGATTGCCCTGAGAGACAGAATAAAAGAGGATGAAGGATGCTTTGCTGTCTCCGCCGTTTCTACATTTACTTATTTAAGGTAATCTTATCAAGGGCTATCAGATCCCATAGTGTTTATGAATGCTGCTGGTTATCATGTTAGCTCATACTCAACCATAAGGTTACGGAGTCCCCTGTCGTATTAGCTACATTTAAAATGATCCTTCACTGTTGAGTATGCTACCAGTAGGACAAAGGCTGCTGCAGTAACATAAAAGGTCCTGTAGATGTCATCAGAGTGTCCTATGATGTCATGTCATCTTACAGCAGACTGCCTTTTCAAGTCTGCTGTAATTCTACAGGTAATGCATTCCTACAGTCCCTCTCTGGCACTTCTCCAAGCATGGACGCAAGATGAAGGAGCGTTCATTCAGAAATTAACTGTAGGATTAACTCTGAAATGAAAATGAGGAAAGAGAGCTTTCTTTTGAATACAATATTTTGTATTTTATGTTGATATCACTAGCTTTGAATAGAAAGACGATGGCAGGCACATTTAGTGTTTGCCACTGATACAAAGCGGTACTACAGACATGCATGTAGACACACAAAAGCACACGCATCCTTATACACTCTTGTCTGTCAGTGTGACCGCCAATCAAACACCCTTCCAGACGCCAGCCAGTTACCTAGCAACCACTCTTCACTTCCATGGTGATGCTATTAAAAGCAACAACAAAGAAAGGCAAAATGGAATCATGGGCCTGAAGTAAGGAAGGGAGAGGTGTTGCAGACCCAACAGAATGGTTTGTATAGCTGTGTCCTTGTGTTCCTTCAGCCCGTGAGCATATTGTCTGCAGTGTGTGCGCAGCGCGAGTATCAAGTTAATGAACAGAAATATTGTCTATTTCACCTGCCACATATAGAAATGATAGTTATCAGTGTCTCAAAATACCCCTCTACTCGCTCTTAGGGAACCATTAAGCTGAGCAGTCAGTATACACGATTTTGTGGACACATCCTACAGTAACATACAGTAACATGAGTACATTTTGAATATGGGAGACCCTGGTGGGAGACAGACACCTAGGCCTGGCAGTGTTAATGTACATAAGACCCCAGAGACAGACAGGTGAGGTGATGGATAGAAAGATACGTTTTAAATAGTTTCTGTGTGTTTGTGTGTGTTTGTGTTTTATATCAGTCACAGATATTTCATAGAAGTTAAGATGTGAACAACTAATCGGTTGTTTACATTGTTTGATTGCTTGCTGACCAATGTGTACCTAAGCCTAATGACAGGCTCTCATTCTGTTAAACAGAATCTTAATCAATTCATTGTGTCATAATTGAGTTTCATTTCTAAATGATATATCCATTCTTTGAATCAAGTGATGCTTACTTGGATGGACAGCACAAAATTAAAAGAAATTATGAAAAGGATCATTTAGACAACATAAACCCTTGGTTGACAATAACACTTTTACATGGATCTGGATCCGTTTAAAGTCGCCGAATAATGATCTTCATATTTGGAACAGAACTTTTCAATTATTATTGAGAGCCTTTAAGAAATGTTCTAGAGCGCAGTACTACAAACTGAAATGAATGTGAGTGCAAACCACACAACCACATTTGTCTTTGTTTTAAACTTTATTCATAATCTTCATTTACCAATCAATCAATAGTGCATTCCCGGGCTAGCAGTTCAGTAAAATCAGTGTCCTCTGATGTTTTGATGTCGAGCGCTGAATGGAAATGGCCTTTCGGGAGAGGCAAGACCAATCTTCCAGAGGCCAAATGGAGCCATACCTATGATGTCCCCAGCTTGAGGTCTCTCTCTCTTGATCAGCACAGGCAAAAAGAAAAGATTCATATCTTTACGTGGAGTTCTCCTGCGAACGCACAGTAAGAAGTTCCTCAGAGTTCTCCACACTATGCCATTCTACTCCCGTGTCATATAAATCCTTCACAATAAAGGATGAAAAGTCATTTAGAAGGGTTCAAAGGGCATTGCACATACTCTGAGCAGGGTCTGGATCCCCACAACAAGGGACCCCAACAGAAACACCAACAAATACAGACACAGTCACAAAGCAGCTCTGTGAGGGAGCTAGAAAAATTATCTTTCTTTCTCTTGCTTTCTTTTCAGTTAATAAAGTAATTCAGTAAAGTAAAGCTTTTCACAACCATAAAATTGTCTATTTTTGTTTCTTTTTTTTGTACAATTGTATCATATAGTCACAAAAAACTACTTTGACATTTGACAAACATTTACCTCAAATGACATCAAAGAAAAGAGCAAAAATAACACAGCCAGTATTTACTTTTCCATCTCTCTTTTTTGTTGTGCTTTTTGTTGTTGGTTTTCAAAGCTACGCTGACGTAGAGATCAGGCGTCTCTATCTCTATTTGCACGGACGGTGTGTTATCGTGTTGCGCTCACAATAACAGGTTCAGATTCAGTTCTACTATTTATCATGAGAATATCATATGTAGTGCTGTTGTAGCCAGAGCTGAATCTGGGCTCTGTTTTATGTGCGGCTAGTGTCCCCGGACAGTCATACACATTGAGCTAGAATGACTTCGCACATAGAGACAAAAACAAGATTTGTGGACCAGTGCCATGGAGAGAGGACCATGGGAGGAAACCTATCCCCAAGGGCCCCGTGGGTGAGTAGACTCAGCCCAGGCAACCATGGAAACCAACCCTGCAGGTGCCATCCTTCAGTGTTGTTTGTTGATTTATCTCCTTTGGGATACTGGGGTCATGGAGCAGAGAGAGAAAAAGACAGAGTGCCTGAGAGTGAAATAGGGACGGAGAGAGAGAAAGAGAGAGAGAGAGAGAGAGCAAGAGAGAAAACATGAAAGAGTACACAGGGAGCACCGAGACAGTGAGGAAAGCTTCCACACCTGATGTTTTAGCCCTATTAAGACCCATCGCTTGTCAACACTCATAATCCTATCTCCTATTCAGTGTGAGAATTACACGGAGCTGCAGCTGTTTTATTTGGGCTGACGATGGCCTACTTCTCCCTCCACCGGAGCCTCTCTGTATCATGCTGGTTTCCTCAACACATGGCGCCGTCTCTCCAGAGTCCCATTGACACACTTAGGTCCCTATTTCCCTCATTTCAGGTCACAGGAAAATAAGGAGGGAAATCGTCTGCTGCATCTCTCTTTGATTTTCTCTCCAACTCCTTTCAGTTTCTTAAGCAGTGGAATTGGGGGTTTCCTCTTATCGCTCTCCTTGGCCAAGGCAGCGGGTGACCAGTGACCCTAATTCATAAAGAACCCTTTCCCAGATATGGGATTCTCATTTAATGGCTTTTTGACTTCTGTGGCCATACTATGTCACCACATTCAGTGTTTATAAAGGGCAGAATGGATAGAATAGAGGTATGAGAAAACAGGTTAGCGGCAGCATGCCATGACAGAAAGCAACAGAGCTGATACTATCCCTTAGATCTGAATGACCTTCTCTGGAGCTGCGCGTTACATGCAGGAGGTGGACTCGAACATAGCAAGAAGAAGGACGAGGGAGTTAAGGTCATGCTTTTGCACATTTGTCAATCCAACCTTCTGCAGAACAGGACAGGAAGATCAATGCCTGGGGTAAAGCTATTATAAAAGCAATATTGACATCATAAACGGTTAAGTCTTCACAAGTCACAAGTGAAGCAGTGGCAAGTTGTGTTTATGTATCAGAGCTCTTTTGACAGCTAGCCAAGGATATCCACAAACCGTATCATCAATTGTGTTGTCTAATGCTAATGTATTGTCTGTCCTCTATTTTTGTAACAATTTTCAGAACTGAACATTTAGCAAACACAGATACTGTATCTATCAAAATACATGTAGAAGGGATCTGAAATCTCAAATGGCACACTCTTGTTGATGTGTACTAAAGCTGACTGGACCAACATGGTAGAGACTGTCAGGACAGATGTATGTGATTGTTTTCCCTGCACTAACACTGCCCAGAGTCTCCTAAGTAAGTTATCGATGTCTGGGAAGTTTCAGCATTAGCGGTAAAGGGTTGAAATTCTGGCATAGAAGCAATACTAAAATTCTGACTATAGAGTGTCCAGCTTAAAAGCAACTCTGTCTTAGAACTCAGAGTGCAGCTCCAGGTGACCAATGGTGGTTGATGGAAGTCCAATTCCATTGGCTGTTTTCCATTGTGACATCATTAACTGGAGAATGGAGAGGGGCAAGGGAGGGAGGGTCTTCTACGGTCTTGACAACAAGAACAACACACGTCCCAGGAGGGGGTTTGGGACAACAGATTCAAGACACCAGTTTCACAAAAACACACCTGATAATAGCAGAACAGCGAGATTGCTGGAGAGTTTGTTTGTTTGCTTTGTTCCTTAGTAGGAGAAAGGTTGCACACACAATTGCTTTTAACAACTAATTACTTGTAAGTATGAAGAACACCAAAAGCAAATTAAAAACCCTGGTAAACCTAGAATTAAAAACATTTGAATTAGCCCTTGAATTGAAAAACAGTCAAGAAACAGAAAGAAATGGCATCAAAACCGAAATGAAACAGAAGAGCATAGAATATGAGCACAAAGGCAGGCTTTTTTCTGACGGTTACGCAATATCAAAATGACAAACGATTTAGCGTGCTAGTCTGTTCTGCAGTCCGGGTATGGGGCAGTTTGGGCCTGAATGAGCCCTGTTGCGACAGGATAGGGGTAGGATATACAATCAAATCGGGCTATGATCTTGATATGTGTGACGCACACCCCTCGCTCTCCCCTGCTTAATATCTCCGAAACTGCCTCCGGACACCCCGTACCCTCCCCCACCGCCCCGGTGTCAAGCTTCCCAAGCCTGGATTTCAATTCAGTGTTCAAAACAAGACAGAGAAAGAGAGAAAGAGTGAGAGATCGAGAGAAAGAGAGAAACAGAACGGAAACAAAATGCATCTTTTGTTTTTATAACCTTTACTTAATTACGCAAATGTCCATTATTCATATGTTTTTAAGCTCCTTTTTCGTCCTAATTCGTTCGTTTGAGTATAATACAGCATTCTCCTTTTGTCTTCATTTTTTTTTTCGTTGTTGGCTTGACTGTCTGCGTCTGAGAGAAGGGAACACAGCACCTGAAGGAGAAGGGGGAGAGGAAAGGG
>OMKK01030076.1:0-10700 GCA_900302305.1 Polymixia japonica | reverse complement strand
GGGGGGGGGGTTCTTACCGCCGCGCCGCGCCGTCAACTGACCGCTAGCTAACACGCTAGCTTAGCCGACAACATTGTTAGCATCGTTGCTAACAGCCGCCTGTCGTCATGCTGAGCGACTCACGGCCTAGTTAGCTTTAGCTTTAGCTTCCTGAGCCCGGCTACACGCCGTGGTGTACTTCCAGTTAAACGGAATAAAACCGCCGAGTAGACGCGTTTGTCCCCCCGGCTACGTCTTAGTCGTGTTTTTGGTGAAATATAATCTTGAGGTTTGGTTTTGCAGTTGAACTGAGCAGCAGCTGGTTAGCTAGCTAGTAACGTCAGGGAGAGTCTTCACACAACAGGGATGAAGAGCCTTTTTTGTGTGTTTTAGTTGAGCCGTGAATAGAAATGCGCGGTCAGGGGTGAACGATATTACTTTACGACAGGGGCTGATTTCACTGTTGAAAGTAAAGGCGTCTCGGGGTTTGGTTGTGTGAGGCCCGTAATATTGTTATCGAATAGCGCAAAGTAAACATAAACGAGTCGTCCCACCGGAAACTGAAGCGGAAGACACCCCGTAGGAGGACTGAAAGACCTCTTTGTGACGCCACACTGTGTGGTTCATTCATGATTACACTTCCTGAAAGATTAACCACACTGAGCTACACACCAACACACACATGCGTATATGGTTTTTTTTTTCTTATTTTTCCATCTTTTGAATGTTCTCCTCATGGCTGCCCCTGTATCATTGCCCCCCCCCCAGACATGACATGTAAATGTGAAACTATATTATCAGTATGTCTTAGGCTTCCTTTTTTCATTTTAACAAATGTTAATTGTCACTTACCTGATATTTCTCTCTTTTCATCCCCCCCATATTTAGAAACCCATTGCATCTCCAAGTGATGGTTCTAATATTACTATGATAAATCTAACTTCTAGTGTGTTCCTGCGGTACCCCGGCCAAGCTGCACTATTGACTTGAATGATTGACGCCGTCTTTCAGTCGTTTATCAAATACTTCTCTTAATATAACTTCCATCTTTGCACCGTTAATCCTGGGCCACTAGTTAATACTGAGTTCTTACTTTCCTTGTGTATGTGTGTTTCTATCACTGGGTCTGGCCTCTCTGTTGACAAGGTCCTCAGAATGACAATTTATAGAAATAATACCCAAGATCACTTTTCTTTAATATACAATATGCAGCTGGAAGCACTGGAGTACTAATAATCACAGTAGAGTAGCTGTCAGCAGAACCAAAGGATGATAATTTAATGTTAACATGTCTTCATAAATTCTGATGCCTTCATTTATTTCCATGATTCAACACCTTGTTAATACAGCAAGGTTGTGTCAGACTTTATTTTTTTCCTTAGCAGGACCAAAGAACCCAGTAAGAAAAGTCTTCTACGGTATTGTGGCTTTTATACATAAGTCACAAACATTTGTGTCATGTCTGAAACATTTTGACCAAAGTAATATACAAACAAGAATGAGAGAAAGGTCTCATAGTTACAGAGGCTGTCCCCTAAATGAAAGGTCACAGGCTAAATGGAAGTTCACAGGTTCAACCCTGGCAATGGTCAGTGTACCCTTTAGCAAGACGCTGAACCTCTACCTGCTCACACATTGTTAATTAATGTGTCTCAGCTGAATGTCTGAAATGTAAATGTTTTTCACTGACCTGAATTGTGGAACTGGGTATTGTTAGTATGTCTGCTCACTCCCTTTCTTTCGCCTTCCCTTGTGCGACAGCCGAGTTCGACCATCAGTTGGTGTGACCAACTCCCCACGTCCTCGGCCTCTCTCTCCACCTCCAGTCTCTCCATGGACTCCCGAGCGGCGGCCGCGGCGGCAGCAGCGGCGGCGGCAGCGGCAGCAGCGGCAGCAGACCTGGACTCAGATGAGAGACCATACGCCTGCGACCTCTGCAACTGCGCCTACAAGCACGCCAGCTCCCTGCTCAACCACAAGCTCACCCACAGAACTGGAGATTTCAGGTGGGGACTTCAAAAGGATTTTAATTATGAGGAAGTATTGCTGGTGCTGTTTTTCCCTGGTAAAATGCAACCTTTTCTCATCTTTAAAGCTGCTATATGCGCTATTCTGACTACAGATAGCGAAGAGGAATTACAGCAAGAAACCGTTACAGTTCACAACAACCTGGACTATTTACTAATAGCCAGGCAAAAGCCTGTTATTGCCTGATCAGCACGTGGGCGATGGACACCCAGCCCAAAAAATAATTTCTTTATGATCACAATTTTAAAATGTTAGGATTACATTTTTTTGTGTTTTAGAAGGAAAATTTGGCTTATTTATAATGTGGCCAGTGTGCTAAGACCTCAGGTTAATTGTTGACATTGTCTATGTTGAGGTGTAAATCTTGCTGTGTACGCACGTTCCGACATTGGGCAGTTGACATTGACAAACAAGTGTTTAGCAGCTTATTTGTGTTGTACAAAACAAATATAGGAATATGGGAGCTGCTAGACACTCGTTTGGAATAGAATGAATGTCAATATCAACTGCCCAGTTCACCGCGTGTTCACCACGAGCATATCTCATTGCTTAGAAGTTGATCACATATATATGCAGTTCCGCATATCATATTATATCTATTAGGTCAATTCTAAATTGCCCTACAAATTGAGAAAGTTGGTCATAGAAATGGATGATCTTTATTTTATTTATTTTTACTGATGGTGTCCATAAGTGAAAAACGGGCGTCCCCTGGTTGGGGGTCCCTAGGTGGGGTGGGGGTCCCTGGCTGAGAATGAGTTGAAAACCTCTGCTCTAAAGCCTTACCTTCTCACTTATTGCAAGTCCCTCTGGATGAGCGCATCATCTAAATGCCTTCAAATCCAATGAAAACAAACCTTTCTTAACACCGTCTCCCAAACCCAGGTGCGACTTTTGCAGCAAGCCCTACACCAACTACATGTCCCTGCGCAACCACATGCGCATCCACGGCCAGAAGCGCTACGTGTGTGACCTATGTGGGAAGGCCTTCCGCCTGGCCCGGTACCTCCGCAACCACCAGAAGATCCACGATGACGGGCCAAACCGCTTCGACTGCCCCTCCTGCTGTAAAAGCTACAGGACCATGCTGGAGCTTGCTCAGCACCGCTGCACCGCCGCATCCAGCCAGGTGAGGGGGGGTGTTGTGTGTGTGTGTGTGTGTGTTGGCGTGGTTATGTGTGTTTGGGTGTTGGTATGGATGTGTGTGGGTGTGAGAGTTAAGAAGTGGATGTGTAGCTGAGGGAGTGCCTGGGTTGCACAATCATGGCTGAAATGATACATTTTGATGGTGTTGCTCGACACTGACTATGATTGCTATTTACAATTATTAGTCTTGGTGATTTGGGGAGCAAAATTGCTTGTAACTGCACATTATGGACTTATTTCAAACTACAGCTGGAGTTTTGAATTAAATGTTGATTAAATTTTATGTTTTGTATCGCCAAACTATGATTTGTTATTGTGGCAACTGAAATTTAGATATGCAATTTTATGGAATTAATTGTGCACCCTTAGTGTGTGTGGATAGATGTGTGATCATGATGTTAGGGTGTGTGGGTATTGGGGTCGGCCGATTGGACGAATACGTCGGGGATTGGCAGAGTTGAAATTGCCGGTTGAATTTTCTTTTTTTTTGCCAATTTAAACGATGATCTTCGTTATGCATGTGTAGTGCAAGGCACTGAAATGGGGAGGCACATGCAGCAACCAAAATCAGGTGTGATTGTTTTGCTCTGACTGTGTTTCCACATTTGAGTGTCTGCTGCTACTGATTCCTGATAGGCGTTTATCATTATGTGTTATTTATTTTAACTTTTTTTTTGTTTTGTTTTTTATACCTTGAATACAGTCATAGTGGTAATTTAAAAGGCATTAGTCCAGTTTCACAAAATATGGCTGACTGTTTATGTGTTGTTGCGTGACATAAACCGTCAGCGCTGCGTTGGTATCATGTCGAACAGACCAGAGTAGATAATGACAAAATTTGTGGGTGAACTATTCCTCTAACCATGAAGCAAAAACCCTCATTCTCTGCCACGTTGTAGGGACGAAGGTCCTTACAGAGACTGTGGTAGACGTAGGTTATTGGTTTGGCTCGCTGGGAGTAATGTGGTATATGCAGGTAATAATAATAATAATGCGTTTTATTTGTGGCAGTTCAGCAGTCCAAAAGGGAAGAAAATGCTTTCCTTATTTAAGTGGCGTCATTTGATGAACGGAATCCAAAGTAGGCTGATTTTGAGATGTGGTAGCCGCTGCGTTATCTTCATTAGCTGTGGGAGAACGAGATGTGTATGTTTGTCTATTGACCTACTTTGGGTTCCGTTTACCTAATGAGGCCACCTGCTAGGTTACCTCAGAGCGAGACAAAACAATGACCGAGTCTATCGCCGTCTTCGTTGTGTCAGGACCTTCGTACTCTGGCTCATTTCTTGGAAATTGCATCATCTTTGTCAATCTTTGTAGGTCCTTCAGTGCGGTAAAGCCCGACGTGGGCACAAACTTATATATATTTGAAAGCCGATGGCGCATGTTTGATACTTTCTCTCCTTGTCTTGCCGTAACTACGACAACACAGACTTCCAATCTTTTACCTGCTGTTTATTTTAACATGCGCCACCAACAAGTAATTTTGTACGATTCTGATAAACGAAAGGAAAAAAACAGAATTTATGTACGTGTCGGTTTGAATCGCAGGAGAAAATATTGCGATACTATGCTGTATTTTTTTTATTTTCTTAATTACCCCCCATATCACTTTTTTTCCTCTCTCCCCATCACTAGTGATCATGGCGTTAGGGGGTGTGTGTGTAAATAAAGGTGTTCATGAAACTAGCACCAGCGCCCAGCCACATTCTGCTACACGCGCTGTGGCTGATACGTTGGTGTACTCTACCAGCCGTTTGGGCAGGAAAACAACCATCAGTTGAAGGTTGTAACATATTTTAAAAATCAGGTTAGGCTGGCAATATAGCTCAAGTGGCTGGTAAATTGTGAAATTGACTGCGCACATGAGTGTTTGAGCGAGCGAGTGAATGAGTGTTTGTCAGTGAGTGTATGCATGTAACATTCTTGTACTTCTATCCTCTCTAGGACCTCACAAGTAGTTTGCTTTCAAAAAAAACCCCACTTGTGAGGACATTTTCGCCAATCCTCCAAGAGTGAAAAGGTGTGGAGTTAGGATTAGAATAGGGCTAGGCTAAGTTTAGGGTAAAGTTCAGGGCTTAGAGGTTAGGGAATAAATATAAATCGGTGGAATTTCCTCACAAGTATAGTAATCTAAATTTATGTGTGTGTGTGTGTGTTTATGTGTATGTGTGTGTTTATGTGTATGTATGTGTGTGTGTGTGTGTGTGTGTGTGTGTGTGGTGTGGGTTCATAAGAACCGGTTCAACTGCCCGTCCTGCTTTAAGAGCTACCGAACCATGCTGGACCTGGCCCAGCACCGCTGCAGCGCCGCTGCCAAAAACCAGGTTGGTGTGAGCATGGCTGTGTGCGTTTGTCTGTGTGTGTGTGTGTGTTAGAGAGTGTGTGTATGTGAGAGAGGGACAGACACCGAGATAAGGATCTGGCAGATGTAGCTGTAGATGAGAGTAAGGGCCAACTTTAGAGGAGTTTAAGATCTGATGGCACCATTTGAAGGTTCAACATACCAATTAGAGGTTTATCTGCTGATAAACTGTTTGTGATGTCATTTCCTGGCATTGCTTTCACCAAGTTTTCCTCTAACGAAATATAGCGATGATTAAAAAAAGCCTCGGTAGGCTAATTTCTTTTTCCCCCTTTGATGTTGCATTTGAAAACCAAACTTTGTTTCTGTATGTATTTCATCATTATTATGTTAGTTGTCATCGTGGTCCAAGAGTACGCAGGTTTCCATTCCCATAGACATATATACATAGATACATATATACATAGATACATATATACATAGACACCGCGTTGGCCTTTGGATCGTACGTCAACGTCGCCGCCATATTGGACCGGGCAAGACTGGCCTGTAAACAAATACAAGTAAACCAGGGAGCTGCGGTTTTCCTGGATAAAAAGCACTATAACGTTTACATTTCTCAACCGATTTCATTTTTATATTCAGGGGTTTACGATCTAGTAGAGTAGAAAAACACCCTTTTTAAAAAAAACAAAAAAAACAACTGTTTTTCTACTCCACGTAGATCATAAACCCCTGAATATGAAAACGACTCATTGAAATGGGTTTACAGCTCAGTATACAGGCCAGTCTTGCCTGGTCCAGTATGGAGGCAATGTCAACGTATCGCAACAGCGGGCCGAAGCAGTCAGTGCAGCGTCTATGTATATATGTCCATTCCAATCAAATACTACATCAGCTGAGTTCACCCATTAGTCCCAGTCCCCCCGTGAAGGTGAGCTAATTAGTGAAATCGACAGGTGATTGGTTGGAATGAAAACCTGCGTACTCTTGGACCATGACAGAACCACTGATCTAAAAGCACCGGTATTTGTGGGTCTGAGCTGGTGCCATATTTGCCTAAATATCCAGGCTGGTGATCTGAGTCAGGAGTCGTCTGTCTGACCTTCTAGGAAAACCTTTTTTTTTTTTTCATTTTCAGAATGAGAATCAGAATTAGAATTACTTTATTAATTACTTTTTGTTACATACATCAGCTCCTATTCAAGTGTATCAAGTGTAAAGAAGGCAATTAGAATAAAAATACACAAAAAATACACATAATAAATAATAAGAATAAAAATACACACATCAATGTAAAAAAAAAAGTATATAAAAAATATGTACAAGTATAAGTGAACGAGTTGTTTCTCTACAGTAGCTTGAATATGGGGTATTGCACAGCAGGAAATTAAGGAAATTATTTTAAGGACATTTTAGTTAGTTTACTTAGTTGATGGTTAACATCTAGTTGTGGATAGAAGTATGAAGTATGCTAACATAGAAGTGTTAGAACAGTCAGTTAGGGATTAGAGAATGAATGGTTTTCAAAGTTGAGGTGAATAAATGTTGTGTGTGTGTGTGCGTGCGTGCGTGAGTGTTTGTACGTGCACATACTACTTATCCACTCCACCCTCCATGCTAGTAGAATTGTTGCAAGAAAGACAGAGCAGAGAGTCTTCAGTCTCCCAAAAAGTCATTCGTTTGTCTGCCAGAAGAGCACAAAACGGAGCTCGAAACAATTGGGTCCAATAAAATTAAACATCAGTCCATAAACATTCATCTGCCACCTCTCCCCCCGTCGCCTCTTCTGTCTCCTATCTCACTCTTTCCAAGCTCAACCCAGAATGCACTACTGGCATGTTACATAAACAATATTGCCAAAGTGTATAAATGCAATGGAAATAAAGTTTCAAAAAAACAACTCTGTTGCTCCCTCCCTCCTCCCTCCCCTACCTCCTCCACTCCTTCTTTCCTTCCCTTCTGCAGCCGGGTGGCCGTCGCTCCAACTATGGCCATCGCCGTCAGCAGCGGCAGCAGCAGCAGCAGCAGAACAACACTACTCCCATGATGCAACAGCAGCATGGAGGACACGCCCAGCAGGAGCCCCTCCCCTCCCACTGCGTCTCCCCCATGTCCCAGGGAGGGGGCGTGGCTAGCCAACCTGTCTCTGACCCCCACCAGGTACGAATGAGAAATATAATATATTAATATTGTTACTATTGTATACCAGGAAAAAAGACCCCAGCTGAACACTGGTCAAATTTTGTATGACTTCTATTATTATCATTATTGTTATTATTGTGATTATTATATAGCAGCAGTCCGCCATTCACTTAGAGAAGGAGAAGATGTGTTAAGAAACAGGTTGTCTCGCATGGCTGCGGTAGAGCTGTACCCTAGATGGCACGATGGAAGTACTTTCCACTGTTCCACCACAGGAGCCACGCCAGTGCGCTGGTCATCCACTGCTCCGCGTCTCCAATGTGCCACGGTTACAAAAGTTAATGTAAAAGAATTGCGGTGCTTGCGCTGCAAAAGCTAGTTTTCTTCACGCAGCTCAAACACTGAAAAGAGCCTCCGTGCTGAACGATGTAACAGAAGGAGGGTAGAGTGTCTTTCTAAATCACTTGATGCATCTTGCTAGATTGGGAGCGGGAATTGGGCAACTTCAGCGGAGTAGAAGGAAAATACGACAACAAGCATGCCTTATTGCACTAGCATTTAAGCTACCTATCGCTGAACAATTTAATGTGACCGAGAATTCAATAAATGAGTTTAAACTATTTTTAGTGAATTACACCTGTTTGGCTAATGCAAACATTAAATCAGTGCAAGATTCATTTGTCCTGCACTGGCGTTATCAAGTTCTAGACTTTTTAGTTTTTAATATTTGTTAAACAGCCATTTAGAATTTAATATTTGGAGTTATCAGCTGAAGTCAGTTGAATTCAGCTGTTATATTGAACAATTTAGCCTATAGGACTTCAAGACAGTTAACACAGCTCTGGATAATTTTTCATTAGTGATTAACATTTGAATCGCTAAATGAAATATTAAAGTGTGTTTTGATTATAGACCATTTGAATATTTGATGTAAAATATAGAATATTCAATAGAATGTTCAAAAATTAAAATAACCCTACTATTAAAGTTATGACACATCTTAAGAAAAAATTAAAATTATTTTTGAGGCTTGAATCATTGGTGTGTTTTAAATATTGACTGATCAATCTCAGGTAGCAAAAATGTCCCCAGATGGATGTATAGCGGTATAACCCCTCAAATAAAGATACTCCATCTGGTTCAAGTATTAACTTTATTTGTTCCAAAGGGTAAATGATTTTGCAGTAATAAATAAAAAACATTAGACTGACAGGCACAACAGAAAATCAGTCACCAATGCAACGTTTTTCAAGTTAGTTAGTTAAAGTCATGATCGACAGCCTTCAGGCAACAGGCAGTTGGACTAAAGGAGTCATGATACCTGTTCTTCTTGCCAGTAACCTGACTGATCAAATGACCAGTGGGCAGCAAGTTGAACCCAGAATGTAAGGAATGGGCACAGTCGGAGACAATGGCATTGGCTTTCTTTACCGCCTCTCGTCTCCTCCCCTTTCAGCAGGGCCGTTCCAGCTCCGCCTCCTCGCAGAGCCAGGGCAGCCAGCAGAGCATGAGGAGCAGCTCCTCCAACAAGCACGCCTCCAACACCACCCCCTCCTCCTCTTACTCCTTGCTACAGCCCCTGGTGCCTGAGGTAAAGGACATGGGATCGGCATACACTAGGCTGACCGCCAGCAACCCCATGGTAGGAGAGACACCCGCCACATGCCCTTCGGCCGTCCGCTAGCTGCCTCCTCGCTGCCTGGTTACTAACATCAGGATAGACTTGACTAATTTCTCAATTCTTTTACTTCTTCCGTTGCATGTCCCTCTGGCATCTCTCCTTACAGCACTGGCTTGTTTTTCTACTTATTTTTTGAGTTGAAAGAAGGCACTGTTGTGTACTCTTAACAGTGCTAATTGGCATAGTCTCAGCTTTTAGCAAATAAGGTGCCGTGCTTCAAACGAGCCACAGCCAACAACACAGAAATTTTCTTGCCTCAACATTTTGATCTTGGTCAGCTGTTCCACACTTGGAAGTTGTTTTGTTGTGTTTTTTGCAGTGAAACCTCTCTTAAAACAAAACAAAAAAAAAGCTTGTTGACATTTTTCATTGAAATCAATGGGTGCTGCTAGCCACAAGCTAGCTTGTTGGCTTCAAAACTAATGCCACCTATTGGTCTCAATGAGAATCCCCAACACTGCAAATAAGCTGTTTCTACAGTAACCTACGGACATCAGTAGAAACATTTTTACAGCAGTAAGAAAAATGACAAAACTCAGTCCATCAGGGTGTCTCTTGAACATCGGTTATACACTTTCTGATTTTAAACTTTTCTCTGGGGCTGCTTTCTAACGCTGCTCAGGTGGTGCTACACTTCACTCTGCTTGTGTCGCACGTCTCTGCAATATTATCAGGGCTGCACATAAATCATGTGTCATAAATGGCTATTTTAGTCTCCACAATTAAGCACAGAATATTAGCTCATCAGCGTTATTGGAAATGTTTCATTTAATTCAGAATGTCCTCTGTAGTTGAAAACACAAAAGATATTGATTTGAGATGTCAAACGTGCATTAAAATAATGTTCTTCCTCTACTAGACTAATAACTAACTAACTATTTGATTAATAATCTAAATATCTGGCAAAATAATCAGGATTTTAGCTGGAATAGTGCAGCCCAAGGCTGTATTACCCATGCTAGCCCCCTCGATTGCCCCCTCACTGTATTTTTCTCTCTGACCAGACCATCATTCATGTAGCTCTTTCATGCATCAGACTGCTGTGTTTCTGCCTGTCAGTTTGCTCTCTGGATATCCTGCTTCTCTCCCTGTTGCTCTGCCTCTGTTATTTCCTGCTGTCTGTCAGGCATTAGTGCTGTAGGTTTAGTGGATTCCTAGTGACTGTCTCTCACTCTTGTTTCTCTCTCTCTGTCTGTACTTCAGTGATCCATGAGACAGTGTTGTGGTGTTACCTGACCCACTTGTACCTCTGCTGACTCTCTCTCTCTCTCTCTCTCTCTCTCTCTCTCTCTCTCTCTCTCTCTCTCTCTCTCTCTCTCTCTCTCTCTCTCTCTCTGTCTCTCTCTCTTTGTCTCTCTCTCTGTCTCTCTCTCTTTGTCTCTCTCTCTCTGTCTCTCTCTCTCCAGCCAAAGCATC
>OMKK01030075.1:5959-26842 GCA_900302305.1 Polymixia japonica | reverse complement strand
TGTAAGCATCTGGATCTCTGCTGCAGTGGCCATTACCTACACACTGATGGGAGGTCTCTACTCTGTGGCCTACACTGATATCATACAGCTCATTCTCATATTTATCAGCTTGGTGAGTAATTCCACTTCAGTAGTTTGACAGCTAACAAAACATTTTACAAAAACGATCAGACAAAAGACATATTTGAACTATTTAAATAACTGAAAAATGTTGCATGATCATTTTGTATTGAGGTGCCTACATGTAAAAAAAAATCAATCGATAGAGCTCTGCGCGTCACGTGACTCGTTTTGTTTACGCCGCCATTTTGGCAGGAAAAGCGAGCGAGAATGAATCTCAAGAGTTCACTGTCCACTTTAATTCCAAGGACATTGAACGCTATATTGCAAAACGTGATAGATATTATAGATAGTATATTAGATGGATAGTACAGATAGTACTGAAACAGCCGAAACGGACAAAGTTCCAGACATGCAGTATCCAGACATCTACAATTACCTGATCAACTTTCCCTCGTCCTACTCTGGAGAGTCTTTGAAAGCCTACAAAAGCCTGGAGGTACAAATGGACGAAATCTGGATTTGTGATGAATATTCAGCTTTGGGTCTACCGGCTAAAAAATGCTTTGTCGTCACTGGAAGGGTACATCTTAGTTAACGTTAGCATGAGCAACGGGCAATGTAACGGATTGCGTGACGTCAACTTCCGGAGCTCTATTATATCTAATACCTTGTACCAAATGAACACTGTATGTGGTGAGAGGATCTAGATATTAATATTACACAGCTAGTAAGGTTACATAAGACTAAATATTGAACTCTCTACTTTAAAAAGTGTTCGTCTTTGTTTTGATGTTAGGGGTTAGGTTACTTCAGAGAGTTACACAAGTTCTTCTCGCCTTTCGACGCATGCAATGTTCATTTGACCAATTTGTAAAGGTGAAAAGGAATCTATCTATCTATCTATCTATCTATCTATCTATCTATCTATCTGTCTATCTATCTATCTATCTATCTATCTATCTATCTATCTATCTATCTATCTATCTGTCTGTCTGTCTGTCTATCTATCATCTATCTGTCTGTCTGTCTGTCTATCTATCTATCTATCTATCCTCATGATATGGATACTTCTCTTCACAGTGGCTGTGCGTTCCCTTCCTCCTGATGAGCCCCACCTCCTCTGACATCACCATAACGTCTTTCAACAACACCTTACGGGCCCCCTGGGTCGGTACACTAGACGGAAGCAGAATCTGGAGGTGGATTGATCATTTGTTATTGTTGGTAAGGTAAAGAAAAGCATGTTGTGTTTCCAGAATTATATGACACTCATTTCCGCAATACAAATGTATTTCTTGTTTCACTCCATTCTAAGAGTATAGGAGACTTCGGCTTCCAGGAGTTCCACCAGAGGACCTTATCTGCCTCTTCCTCAGCCACGGCCAAGATGCGCTGCTTCGCTGCAGCCTTCCTCATCCCTATGTTTGGGATCCCTCCCGTGCTGATCGGGGCAGTGGCTGCATCAACAGGTAGAGCAGCAATGCTATGATTTCGGTTTGGGTTCGGACCCAGTCGTAGGGTCACTAAGAATGCACTTTTTATTCAATGTTTAAATAACATAGAGACGTGATCTTCACAACAAATGGGAGGGGAGGAGAACAATCCAGCTTGTTTTGAACTGTGGCTTGTCATAATTCATTTATTGTTTATTGTTGTGAAGCACTTTGAGCTACAATTCTTGTATGAAAGGTGCTATACAAATAAAGTTTTATTATTATTATTATTATAATTCCCCTTCAGCAGAGACAGAATACCACACATAGCGGCTTTAAAGACACAAGGAAGTGAACATATTTTAGTGAATGTTGTTTTCTGCGACAACCCGGACTGATATTTCCTGTACCTTGTCTATACATCAGACTGGAACCTGACCTCGTACGGTTCTCCAGCACCATTTGAACGCGGGGACACGGGTCTTATCTTGCCCATCGCCCTCCACCACCTCACCCCACGCTTCGTCTCCATCGTCGGCATCGGAGCCGTGGCCGCCGCTGTGATGTCATCGACTGACTCCGCCTTGCTGTCCGCCGCCTCCATCTTCTCAACCAACATCTACAAGGCCATCCTGAGACCCCAGGTGAGGGAAGAGGGGAGATGGAAGAGAGGAAAAATGAGAAGAGTTGAGAAGAGACTTGTTTAAGAGGATGTGGAAAAATGTATATCTTATTTAAAGTGGCAATCTCAAAGATCTCCATTTCGTTGTCTTTGGCGGCACCTGTGGCGAAAAAGCGGTAATTGCAGCTGTGTAATTGGACCTCACTTCAAAGGGAAAACGCGGCACTAACGCTAATTTGAATGCATGGCGGGGAAGTCGCCACAGACACCCGGTTCTTAATACTCATAATACTGCAAATACAAGGGCTCTCATCAGTGGACCATAGGCTCAATCACCATTGTGTTACCTCATTCGGCGATAGATAATAACTTAGATCTTCGAGATTGACACTTTAATTGATTGCCTAATTTTCTTCCTCATATTTTCTCCACCTAGGCATCAGAGAGAGAGGTCCATTGGGTAATCCGTATATCTGTGGTATTAGCGGGCCTTGCTGGTACATCACTCACCTTCCTGCATACCGGTGTCATGGCATTCTGGATACTTGGGGCAGAACTCGCCTACATTTTGATGTTCCCTCAGCTGTTCTGTGTCCTCTTCATCAACATCTCCAACGGTTACGGAGCTAGCATGGGCTGCCTAGTCGGGACGTTGATGAGATCGTTGTGTGGAGAGCCGTTGCTAGGGATACCACCAGTTCTCCACTTCCCAGGATGCACTCTGATAGATGGTGTTTATGTCCAATACTCCCCAATCAGGACTATCTGCATGCTGTCTACCTTAGTGGCTATCTTGTTATTCTCCTACCTGGCTTCACTCCTGTTCAACAAAGGCCTCGTTCCCGAGAAATGGGATGTGTTCAAAGTGAAAGCTCAACCGTCACCGCAAACACTAACATCAGCCGTTAACACCAAAGAAGACGATGGGAAAATAAACAACGTAGCCCCAAGTGAATGTCTTGAAAGTGAAGTCTTGGAGCCCATGTTAGAAAATACAGTATGTTAGATATTTATTTTCTGATATTTGATGCTTTCTAAATATCTTTCAAGCAGGAACAACAAAATAAACAATAATATTAAAATACCTAAAATAGTAAAGTAATAGAATAATTAGTATTTATAAACAGCTGTGGTCTTTGTCTCCAAGACAAATTTCTCCCACGGGAGACAAATAAAGTTAACCTGTAACTGTAAACAGACATTTTTTTAAGCCTATCTGTGAAATTGAGTTCCCCCATGTATCCTGTCAAAGAGTCATTGACCAAGACAGTTCTCACTTCTAGTAGGTCGCTCTGGATAAGAGCATGAGCTAAATGGTAAAATGGTAAGAAATTTGTAAGAAATTATTACTTAAAAGATGACACTGTTTGCCAGCATGAACTCCTGAAGACTAAAGCCCAGAAAACCCCCCCAGGATCTCAGGATGCGCTCAGACTCACAAGGACTGGAAAGATATTTGACATCGCAAGGAACCAGACAAAGATGAGTCTTAAAGTTCTGCTTCAGTCATTTTTTTATTCCCTGTTTTTTTTTTATTTTTAGAAAAACTCGCTGAACAGAAGTAAAGAACAGCGACGTGGGTTATTTGAACCAAGCAACGAGATTTCAACGCCAGCCTTCTTTGCTTATCTTTTTCAGGACTGTAGCCTCAGTTGTTGTGGACGAATAACTTTGGATAAATGTACAGTATAAGCTCTCTTCTTTCCTTGTAAAGAGATAGCACAGGGGGGGACCTGAAGTAAACTAATATGTACAAAAATCATTGACATGATTGGCCACCCAGTTTACATGTGTTAAAGGAGGCTACACACTGAGGAGTGCTATGAATATCACTACACTGTCCCTTAACCAGGCTGCTGTGCACATGAAGGGAGTCAGGCTTTGCATTGACTCTACATCGCCTGCAGCTACCAATTTAATACCAGTCTGACCAGCTTAGATTTCCTAATTAGAGTCTGTCATTTACCATATAATACACATGGATACACACACTAATCCACGAATGTGTGCAATACACAAGACGTATAATTTAATGAGAGTAGTAAATGTTATCAAAAGAAATTATTTCTAAAAGCCATTCTGCAGTTGCATGGTATGGCACAAGTTAATATTGTTGTAGAGCCGGTTAGTCACATGGTACAGTGTTTTCACAACTGTTTCACCTGGTTCAACTTTTTTGTATTGGTTATTATAGCCAAACTGTATTAAGTAGACTTGCAAATCTCCATGGTCCCCTGGTGGCTGGCTGCAGTATAGGTCATAAACCCCGCCCCCTCCATGTTAGCAGATGGGACATAGGCCAAATGAGAAAATCAAAGTACACATTAAATACATTTTTCCCAAAGATGGTTTCTGTCATTTTAGGTAGTTCTTATCACGCTGATGTATGTTCAAGTGCTCATTTTTCTGATAAGTTTGTTTGTAATTTGTTATTTAATGAGATAAAAAGGGGGTGTGACATCATGATTGACAGCTGTGACAGCCACTCTCAACCCTCTGTCTGAGGGGGCGTGGTCTTCACTGTGAGCCTACATGGATATTTAGTTTAGTTTAGTGGACAATTTATTAAATACACATCTCATGTATCTCAGGGATAATGTCCTGTGCTCAAACAAGTATCTGTTATTAATTATCAATAAATTCATCTCTGACCTTCATTGCTCAATATTTCATTATAATCATAAATATTATAGTGATAATAATAATAGATTTTATTTATATGAAAAACAAATCTCAAAGTACTACAGAAAACAGAAAAAAATCAAACTATATATATATAATCAATTAATTTGTAGTTATTACTTTCACGACAGCAATCAAATTAAAATGATGGATATCTCATTACAGTACTGAGTACAATTCTTGGTATTCATTTCATCATTCATTTCATTCATCAGCCCTTTCACAACAGTAGAACCATTTGAAACTGAAACCAGTGGCAACCCTCTTATTAGTAGCAACATGATGTTAGTAACATCTTGCCTGTATACGTTTCTGGGGTTTTGGTGGGCCTAATCTAACAAAACAATCAAAATGAAGTGACAAACCCACTTTCACCCACCCCCATTTCCTCTATAGTATTCACCCTAATTTAAAAGCACAAGGGATAGTTAGGCTACATGACATTTCTGTATTGATAAATATAATAATCAAGTTGAGCTAAGTACAGTTTGTATATATTTCCGTCGTGACCTTCGTTTTAAAATGCTTTCTGCCCCAATAGACAGGAGACTAGTAGTAGTAAGGGGTGTCGCTCATGCAGAAGTCGGGCTGCAGGCTCTCGAAGGTGCAGTCGGATGTATCCATGGCACAGCCGCCGCAGTGGCAGCCCAGCGCCACGGGGTACGTCACGGTCGGGTCTACTCCCACGGGACAGTCCGGCAGCTCGAATGTCTTGTAGTACAAGTCTCGGTACGTGCACACATGCTGGTACACGTTGCTAAAAGATATCTTGATGACTGGATCCTGAACGGAGATAAAAGCAAAAACAAAACAAACAGAAGGGGTCAGTGGGGTGAGGGGAGAGAGAGAGAGAGAGAGAGAGAGAGAGAGAGAGAGCGAGAAAGACAAGGAGATATCAGGAGTAATATAAGTGTTGAAGTTGAAGTACTTCTGATTGGTGGAGCTGACTACAGGCTTTTTGATATTGTTACATTACTTCTGATTGGTTTAGCTACAGGCTTGACTGTAATGAAAGAGAAAGAGAGAGCGGGGGAGACATGCTAGTGTTATGGTCAGTAT
The DNA here is from genome assembly GCA_900302305.1 of Polymixia japonica. Classification (NCBI taxonomy): domain Eukaryota; kingdom Metazoa; phylum Chordata; class Actinopteri; order Polymixiiformes; family Polymixiidae; genus Polymixia; species Polymixia japonica. Next base: position 20,983 of record OMKK01030075.1, on the reverse strand, counting down.
GCTCTAAAAATTCACTCAGTGGTCCAAAGAGCAATTTGAAGACAAGAAAAGACTAGACAAGTGAGGGGGACAAAACTATCAATGCAAAGCAGGGTGTTGCACAGAAAATGGCCGTGCTATCTCTTTACAATCGACCTAACTCAAATATTACCCAGAATACCTTGGTGATGCAGTGACCACTGCAGATCGTGGTTTCTACGGGGTGACATTTGGGACAACCTTCCTTCTCCACAGACACCGTCTGGTTAATGAGATGGCAGGGCTGCATCTGGTAGGCACCTAGCAACAGAACATTCTGGATGTTGGGATATGTTTATCACATCATTCCTTGTGTTATAAGGCAGGAGGAAATAACAAAATAGAGCTGCTGACACCAAATAATGTTTTCTTTGATGACTGATGCCTGAAATCTTCAGATTTCACTGTAATTTTATTGAAGTTCATTTCAAGTATTTGTTGACTCTCTTATTTTGACTCTAATGGGGGTTCGTGGGTTACCAACCTTTTTATTTACCACTATATAATACACAAACAATTGTGTACACAATTAATAATACACAATACTACACAATAGATTATCGTAATGTTTTCTCACCTACAGATCTCATGGGCCAAAGAGAGCCCAAGGGTCCCAGAACCAGGCTCCATATCAGGAGGAACATCACACCTGTAACTGACACAACCATCGTCCTAGAAAAGACAGGATGGAAACATTCTATTAGTTAGTTAGTTAGTTAGTTAGTTAGTTAGTTAGTGCTTAACTGTTTTCAAGTGTGCTACTAATTTAGTCAAATAAACTCAAAGAGCTACATTTCTAGTACTGTGGATATCAGTACGATTTAAGGCATGAATAAATATTGTCATTAACTAAGAACATTTAATGAGAAGTGATGAAAGGGGATGTAATAATAACACTAATAATAATAAGTAAAAACCTATATATTCTTTATTTTAATAACACCTGAGAGAAATAGACACTTTACCTTCCTTTGATAAATTTGTTGACCACGGTCTTACCTCTCTGATTGTAAACTAACAGCTCAGCTGGAGTCCTGTAGCGTGTGCTGGGACTAGTTCTCCTGATGGCTGACTATTTATAAAGCAGAGAGGGCCCTGGTATCCAGGATGGACAGGGTGATGTCATCGGCCCCTGTGCTACAGCCTTGGTTGCTTGGTTCAATTCAAAGTGAAGGGACCAGGGTTGTGCTTGTTCCTTCTTCTTTTTAGGGTCATGACCACCAAAGGGGTCATGAAATTATTTGAGGGTAGTCGTGAGAGAGTCTAAAGAGAGCACAGCGAAAATGAACACATACAGATATTATATTTAATATTTTATCATACAGTAGGCCTATATTACATTTTTTAAATCATTGATGTATTGTTTTGGTGAAATTGTACATATGTTTGGCTGTTCGCAGTAACATCCTGGATAATAAAATGAAAGGTTATCATTTAGTGTAGAAACTCACTATTTTATATACTGTTGAGACGGTGGAGTCATCTGATCAGATGTACGTTGAGCATGATGAGCCTGCAGATGTCTAACATGACCGCAAGAGGGCGCGTCATGTCACTTGACTACCGTCCATATGTTTATTAGGCCACGTGTTCGAGGTCAATGTACTCTATAGTACATTTTAAATTCTGTTATCGTGTATAACTGAGTTTTAGGGTCGCAACCGCAATATCCAGAGAAATAACAACTGATACAGAAGTTAGCCTATGTAGAGGACCTACAGAGCTCTGACATACATATTGGGACAAAAAATATCGGAGTCTCTAAAGATTCTAATATTTTAAGGTGTCTTGTTTTGGTGAATGTGCTTTATGTTGTTTCTATTATTTATGTTTTATATCAGTTGTTTAGGCCGTCAGGTAGTTTCTGTGTCTTTTTGTAGCATGTCAATCTGAATTTAAGACATGTATGATGTCACTGAGGAATTTCAATTGAGAGTAGTAGCAGCAGTTCCCATATGGTCTAGCGGTTAGGATTCCTGGTTTTCACCCAGGCGGCCCGGGTTCGACTCCCGGTATGGGAAAGGTTGTTTTGGGTATCAGTGTCTTAGCCTCGTAAGAGGTGTAATAACCTCCTTGATAATTATATACCACTGCATAATCGTATGGCTGAGTACAGTATCTCATTTCGGTCTTATCCCGTAGACAACTGCTGGCTGCATTACTGCTCATGTTAAATGCGTACAGTTGCAACAAAATAAATACTTGATTATTCTGTATAATTTAGTCTTAGAAGTCATATGAATAGGCTACGTTTTATTTACTGTGAGAGCTAAATACACCGGATGGGACGGTCATACATCTGTTGCGCTTCATCAACCTTGAATCTAATCCAGTCTTTATCAGGGTGGGATCACTCTGACTTCCTCCTGCTATATTTGTAGACTTTGAGTCAATAAGCAGTATGAAGGGAAGGCATGCCTTCCGGGTTGACTGGCTGCGGTAATACAACGTCTATGGTCATTAATTTAGTAGACACATAATTCCTGCAAGGCTGAGGGGTTTTATAGGGTTGTGATGACACAGTGATTCATGGCTTGTTTTGGACAATGACTAATTCACCCGGTCGAAATAGAACCTTGGGTTTGTGATAAAATGCAACCCCTAGGTCCGGTAAATGTTGTTGTCACACATCTAATATGTGGCATTTCTCGCCCTCTCTTAGTCAATCTGTCTGTCCACCCTAAAATAGAGGGTGGGGGATAATCAATAATGGATAAATCATTAGGATATATGTACAGCCATTTTACAGCCATTACCTATTTGTAGGTAACAATTATCTTGTCATCTTTATTAGTTCTAATTAATTTCCCATACGGGATTTGCACTCGTATTCTTTGGAAATACAGGCCTCGGAACTCAAAAGCAAGCAACCACCGTTTCCTCTTTTTAAACCGGCAGTCAATATCAGACGGACTCGTCTGGCACGTAGAGCGCATGCGCAGAGCCCAATGTGACGATATAATAATGACAATGTTATTGTTAAGGTAGATTAAGTGTAAGCTTCGCACAAGGACACGACTACTCGGGTAAAATGGCTGGAGAAGAAGACGAGAGCAACAGTAAGGTATGCTTCTGGTTCGTCGTTAGTGAAGAAAACAAATGAAATGATGTACAGTGGCTTGTTAACTTCCTGGTTTCAGAAGGTCACCGGTATCAGGTAGTGTTACCTGACTGTCTGATGAAATATGAAATTATGAACTATGAAATTATATTGCGACATGTGGATTATTAAGATGTCGTTATTATCAAGATGTCTGTCGTTATTATCAAGTTAACCAGGACGCTCTCTTTCTCTCTCTCTCTCTCTCTCTCTCTCTCTCTCTCTCACACACACACACACACGTATATATTCTCTGTTTTTTTGTCTGTCTGTTCTACAGGGTTTTAGACTGCTGGGCATTCTCGATGTCCAGAATACTCCCTGTGCCAGAGAGGCCATCCTGCACGGAGCTGGAGGTTCACTAGCTGCTGGACTGCTCCACTTTTTGGCTACCAGTATGTTGAAATTGGAGAGAGAGCGAGCTATTGCTTCCCATTGCTTATTGATTCAGGTTTCAGGTTTCTCAATAGTATCTTAGCCCTGAGATCAAGTCATTGTTAAAGTCATTGTTAAGTCAGTGTATATGATATGATATGATATTGGCCCAGATGCCATTAGGAAACCAGGCTCTAGTCCTGTAGGTGTCCCCCAAAGCGATTACAACCTTTGTGAAATAGATTCACATGGGTATCAAAATTGTTACCCCACGTCCCTCCTTTCTGTTTATAAGGCACAGCGGAGCCAGGGGCTCGGGGAAATTCAAACGTGAATACTGAAATTGATCGGTGTTTCCTTTTTAAATTGTGAGCAGCCCTCTCTTCTACCATCTGCAGGTCGTGTGAAGAGGTCTTTTGACGTGGGAGTTGCGGGCTTCATGCTCACCACGCTGGGATCATGGTAGGTCGACACGATGACAGGCAGCTCCTCCTGCTCCTCCACTTTTGCTGAATGGACAGTATGTTTCTATGCACAAGACAAACTGTTCTACACATTCATGTCTGGAAATGGCCCAGTGCAGCCACAGCTGTTTACCAGTGAGCAGCTCTGCTGGAGTAAGTGAAGGTTTATCTCTACAATAGTTGATGAAAATTTATAACAAAAAAAGAATACTATTTTTCATGCTTTCATCTCCAAGAGCTACAAAGCTGTTTGTTACATCTACTGTACTATGTGTATACTGCGATTTTGACTCTTGACACTCCTGACTACTAGCTGCTTGTAATGTTGGTGATCTGTGAGCTTAAAGGCCCACAGGACTCATTTGAACACTTTTGAGCTTTTGAAAATGTCCGTTTAAGTCATATAGGAGTATTTTGGGCGGATCTAAAAACAATTTCCCACGTGACATGATATGCAAACGTTTCATGCTCTGACGTGGCTAGCCTAGACAGACTTCCCATGTCAAATCAAATCTGCTGGTTCAAATAACCCACGTCACTGCTCTTTGTTGGACTTTAAGATCATTCCACAGTTTCACCCTTTAAAATAGCTGTGAATCAAAACAGTTAAATGCTTAAAATGTAAATGTAAACTTCTTGTAAATGTGAAAAGGCTTTGTTTGCTTTTTCACTTGTCCATGCACTTCTTTTATTGAGTGAAAAGATTCCTAGGTGGGCAGTTACAGTTACTGTTGACCTGCTACCTTTTAGCAAAGTGATTAGTAGACAATAGTGGCCAGTAGGTGGCATCATTTTCCACACTTGATGAGCATACCTGTCCATCAAAAACCTCAGGTGCTACAGGTGAACAGGTTCTTGCAAGGAGTTTAGAGTCGGGTAGCAATGTAAACATGGAGTGGCAGATACTTGTTGTGAAGGTCATATCTAACTGAACTGAACACACATCCTTTTCATGTTATTATAACATTAAAGATATCGCACAATGCAGCTTTAAATTAAATGTTTCAATGTCACTGACGACTTAATATTCTACAATTATTAATTGTGGAAACCAAAATTGCAATTTATGTTTCTACCCAATGAATCATGCGGTCAGTTTGAACAAAATTGTTGAAACTGACTGCTTTTTGTAAAACTGCATTTCTGCACCTTCCATGACTCCCAACATCAACAAATCTATAAGTGATTTAAATTAAAAGCCAGCCGATTCTTCCCTTGAATCAACCCAACTACGTCTCTCTCTCCAGGTTCTACTGTAGAATGAGCAACGCCAAGCTACGTGTGCAGCAGAGGATGATCCAGGACGGCCTCAAGAACAAAGTCATCTACGAGGGGACCGGCATGGACTCCGTCAGCAAACCCAACGCTGAGACGCCCCCTAGCCCCTCGTGACGCGCCCTTGGCGTCGACCATGTTGTTCAGTTCTCACCTTCTCATAGTCCTGTGATGTCATTGGCGCCCTCCCTGTTCCCTTCTAAGCTCCCTGCGATATAGTCTGCAGGAGAAGCACCTGACACCTAACAACTCATTGACCTCAATCCATGATGTAATGTCAACACCTGCTGTGACGCGTGGTCTCTTAGCAACTGGCTTCTGTTCCTGGCACGGAACTTCAAAGCAGTTTTTGAAGCACTAAATACTAGGACGGTATACTGCGCTTGAATCAAAATAATTTTCTCTCCAACCCCAAACTGGGTTTCCCCTACATTTCAAAGGGGAATTTAAAATAAATTAATTACATTCGTATTGATCTCAGTGGAGAGGTTTGGTTTTATACGGTCTGAATGAGGTTTTCCACCCGACCAAGAAAAGAAATCGGGAGAGATGTTGTTGCAATATCCTCTGGTCTGTTAGTCACAACCTTTTTGATATTTTGTTCTTTGTGCTCTCTTGTTAAAGGTGCGATAATCAGTGAAAGCACCTGGTCTAGTGTTTGGTTGGAAGGAAAGCCTGTATACTCTTGGCCCTCCATAGCAGATGATCACCGTCCTAAATGGTCCCTCTGTCACTTTAATTGTGAGAATGGTTCTGAAGGGGTTCCGTTTATCACAAAATGGCATCTCTGGTATTCCTGGTACCTCCGCCATTTTACCAATGAAGGTAGTATGATTCCTCACCTTTGGAGCAGGGAGAGAACTGTGAAGCAGTCTGTCAGATCCCCAGCTTTTCAACACGCCTTATCTTATATTTTATCTTTTTGGACAATGTTATGAGTCAAATTCTAAATTATTGCGTTTCTGTTTTATTTAGAGCTAATGTTGGATGTTTATTTAAAAGATGACATTGTGCGGTGAATAAATTGTCTACTAACCCTAACTGTGTTCAGTCTTTCAATTAGCTGATACCATTGCATATTATTCAAAATATCAGCCATCTTGAAACCTTTACTTATGAAATAGTCATATTATGAAGAATGTAAACGTTGGAAATATTCAGCAATAAACATCAGCAGTTTTGTCCTGATGTGCCGGGTGCAACAGAGTTGGCTAGCTAGTAGGGAGATCGTCTTTCATTCCCTCCGCTCTGCTGCTCCGTGCCGCAACAAGGCACTGAATCCCCGCCAGCTAGAGGGCTGCTGTTCTGTATGTGACCCTGCACCTCTGACCTCCCTGTGGATGGGGGCAAGCTAACCAGAATTTCACTACAGAGATTAATAATGTTTCATGTTGTACAGTTTTTTGAACAAACACCTGCATTTCTAAATTTTAAAGATTTAATTATCTGTAATTTCTTAATAGACTGGATATGATTATCTTTTCAAGCCAAACATTTTCAATAATTACATTTTGAAGAAACTTCACCTCAGTACTTGCCTTGTGAGGCAGCTGGATTCACGAGATCACAAGTTCACGCGAGAATCCATCGTCAGGCTTCAAATTAATTTGATTGTGGCTGAACTCAGTTTTTTCGGACCAATCAGCGTCCTATGAGTAACTACTGGCAGCTATGGGCGGCCAGTAGACAGAAGACAGAAATTGTTTTATATAATATAAAAATATATAACTACCTCATTGGCCAGGGGGTGACAGTCTGACAGTGGCCAACCGCTTTCAAGCGGCACTAACTGCCTGTGACAGTCTACTAACTGTAACTGTGCACTAACATGAACAGGAGCAGCATACCACTCTAAGGATCAGCATACGCCACAGAACCACTAGTGGCATACCATTCTAGGAATCGGCACATGCCGCTGAACCGCTAGTGGCATACCATCATCCACTTTTCGATTTCGGCATCACGCCAGATGGTTCCAGTTTGTTACACAGAACCATCTGGGAAGTCTTCAATGTAAACTGTTTGGAAAAGGGCAGGCACAAAAAAAATACTTGGCAGGTGATTGGATAAACCATCTGTCTATCACTGTTGCCAGTACTTATTCACTGGACGCTGATTGGTCCGAAAAACTGAGGTTCGGCCACAATGGAATTAAGTTGAAGCCTGACAAGATGGATTCTCGTGATCGCGATTCTCGCGTGAACTCGGTAGCAGATTTGAAGAAGGGTCAGGGATACCTTTTAGATGTTTTCTCTGTACAATCTTTGCCCTCCTTTCTATTGGTTTCTTGTAGTATTAGTAGTGTTGCACTTGATGTAAGTTGCGCTGGATAAAAGTGTAAGTTAAATGCTCAATTTGTAAAATGAAATGTAAACTAAATTGAATAGGATTACATCATTTTAGTCAGTAGATATGACTTAGTGATGCTGTTATTTCACCGGATGGCCAGTAGGTGTTCCTCTATATCTATATACTACTAATGTTTAGAACGTCTCCACCTTTATACCGCGATGGTATTTCAAAAACTTTAACTAATTTTCCAAATCATTTGATACAAGAACTTTTTTTTGAAAATCTTTCAATTGTTAGCAGAGATATCACAATTTAAACTCAAACTAGTTTAAATGACAGCACAGATGTAGAAACTCAGCTGGGCTGTAACTGGAGAGAGAAGTGCTGCGTGTCATCGGGGTTATCATGTGGAGAATTCCCGTCACAACTGCTCTAGAAGGCTTAGCGGTACATTCTGGCGTCTCAGAATTACCCCACTCAACACTGATCACAGCTATACTCATCCGCACTATAGCATCATCACCCTGAAGTTGCATCTACTCTTACACTAAGCCCACATCTCACCCATTTATTCGTGACCCACAGTCCAACCTCACTAACAATAGGAAGACCAACCCGTTGGGTTTGAAATGACCCTGCCGGCCTGTATGGCTTATTATAGAACACGTTTATGTAGGTCAACGTGACCCCCTCCACCGCTCAGGGACAATTGTTCCACCGATATATCTGGCACAACGACAAGTCAGGAAGGACAGAGCACTTCATATAAACACCATGTTGATATTTGCTACCATGACTTAGCGTGACAGGTGGGGGACAGTGTTGTGGAAATGAATCCTTGCACGCACAATTAAATGTGAATGAGAACAGTTATTTCACGATGTATTAAATATGTGTCATTGTAATAAGGAGAATCGTACAGAAATCAAGTGCTCCACACAAGAGATTCTCAACTATCTTTGTGCAGTACCGGTATTTATACATGTGTACAAACAACTTGCTAATACACATGAAATCTTGCTTATGAATATGAAGTCAGCACACACAAAGGGACCTGAACATCCTGTTGCTTAAACAAGAAAATAAATGGCAAAGAAGTCCAAATATGGTCTAAGATATTTCTGCACATTTATTAAAGATTACATTAGTTCCTCACACAGCATCCTAGGGTCAGTCTGTATGAAATGGCTTTGGCCTTGGCCCTCCTTTCAGACTTATGTTTGTCATAAGTATGTATTGGAATCATACTGCCAGCTTCGTTCCATATATAAAAACTGTCCAAGGGCCCTGATACAACAGTAACTAAATTAACATTTTGGATTATATTTGTCACGGTTTGGTATTTCAGTCTGTTCATTTATTCATTCAGTTCAGTTGTCTGTCAGTCTGGTCATTTATTTATTCATTCAGTTCAGTTGTCTGTCAGTCTGCTTATTTATTTATTCATTCAGTTCAGTTGTCTTGTCTATACATGTTCTAATTCTAAGGCCACTCCCACCTGCCTGCTTTTCCCGCCAGTAGAATCATTCACCTGTTCCCCTCGTTAACACACTGTGTATATATACCGCCGTACGTCCGCCTATCTTTTGCCAGATTGTCTTCGTGCCTTAGCTTTCCCATGGTGTGTTTATTGCCTGTTTCTGTTTGTGTATTGACCTTGTCTGTGTTTTTTGTTTCCGCCTCAGCCCAACCCCTTTGTACTTCTGCCTGCTTGCTTGGATTTTCACATCCTTTTTTTTTTTTTGTCTAGTAAAGACTTTTTATTTACACTTCCTCTCGAGTCATGCTCTTGGGTCCCTGTTCTGAAATTGTGACAATATTAGGCTTATACATTATGCAAAAAATAGAAACTGTTTTTGCTGATATGACATGTTCCTGGTGAACTGTAGTGTAACAGACTAAATGACTGTAACATTTTAGGAATTTGGCTGGATATCTTACAATAAGTGTAACAAGAGAATAAGCTTCAATTTCCTAGATCACCAGAATTGCACATAACCAGTACTACAGTCAGACAGCTCACGTATGGAATGAAAGATATTTATTGAGAATAAATGTATGTCAGTTGACTTTGGCGTCAAGGCTGCATCTCTCATCACTCCCTGAAAAGCACGAGTTTAGCAGCAGAGTTCAGAAAGTGATCTACCCAGAATCCCACTTGGGGATTCTGAAGAGACAGGTGCATCCTGGGAGGTGGTGGGAGCGTTAACAGCAGCAGGAAGCGGCAACAGCAGAGCGGTGACAGAACGAACAGATGAGCTTGACAGCTTAAACAGACATTTTGCGAACATTTTGTTGCCACTTGAGCGGTCGAGTTTGTCCGACTGAAACTAGCTCTGCGAGCTTCACTTCATTAAGGAGTCGAGGCTTGCAGACATAATGACCCTGACAACAGATTTAACATAACATCCCCTCTGACCGAAAGATGATCATGTGATAGGAGCGCCAGGAAAATAAATGTGAGTTGACAAAGAAATGGAAAGGATTTTTTTTTTTTTGCCTTTTTTAATTGACTGATTACCAATACAATTTTTTAGATTAATGTAGTATCTTTACCTACATGTAATCTGTTTCTCCCCAGCCCTGAGCATACAATGAATTTACCAGTTGACCACAGACAGGAGTCCATTGTTGGACTGATTAAAGCAGCTACAGACAAGATTGTGAGATTTTGATTTTGGCGACCCCTTGAGTTTCCTAGTGGTATTTTTTTTTCTTTATGTCGCTGTCGCAAAGACAACCAAGCAGCTTGTTTATTTGTTTTGTTTGTTTTTTCTTCAAATCCCAGCAACTACACACTTGCATTTGTTTACAAAGCTCAGTGAAAAAAAGAAACAAGGCTATTGAAAGAAGAGGACTAAACTAATGTTCACAGAAGAGGTTCTTCCTGTTTTGGTTTGACACACTTTGTGTTATACGTTTGTGTACGTTGGTCCTATTGTGGCAGGAGATCGTACCCGGTGGCACAGAAAATTGCATAGTGAACGCAAGGTTTGTAGGGAAAACAATCTTAACGGCGATGGTGTCGTTTTTTCCATAGCCATACAATATCCAATCAAAATGTTAACATCTTATCATGTTAAAACAAAAATCCTGTCTGTAGTAGCTTGAAGCAGCAGTTTCACCAAGGTATAACATTGGTGACACACTGCAACAAGAACACTACCACTATTGCAAGAGAAAACCGGAGTTAATACCACAGTATAATTTAGCAAAATGTCCCTCTTAAACATAAAGCATAGTCCCAACATTTATAAGTATTTAGAAATGTTTTTTGTAATACTTCAGTACCCAAAGTAAGATTGTTGCACTGGAGACTTTTGTCCAACCATAACTTGGACAAAACAGGAACAGATATGGAACTGAAATCAAAATTATCCCTAAAGCACCACTGCTACATAAAATTACAGACACCACACTAAGTAATACACGTGGAGAGAATAGATGTTAAATATTTTTCAAGTTACTTTTTTCAGGGTAATAACTCTGTATTTATTACTGTATTCGGTACTTCTGTATTTATGTAGCATATAAAAGTATACAAAAAAGTCCTTAAAAGCATCTCATCACAATTGCATTCATTTGTTCTCATACCAGTCCATACAGACGACCAAACAAAAAAGATTTCTCTTCTTCCAAACATTCTTGTTAGCTAACACCTTGAGTCCAACATCGGTTCTGAAACCTCATCACTCTCATTTTGGCTTTTTAATTCGTCAAATTCTGTTTTGGCACCACACTCTGTTTGTGGTGTCTGCTGGGCTTTCACCTTAAACACATCCCATTTCTCAGGAATCAGGCCTTTGATGAAGAGCAGTGAAGCCAGGTAGGAGAACAGCAAGATGGCGACTGTAGCAGACAGCATGCAGATGGTCCTGATTGGAGCGCGCTGGACGTACACGCCATCGACCAGAGTGCATCCTGGGAAGCGCAGGAGTGGTGGCAACCCTATCAGCGGCTCACCGCACAACACTCTCAGCAACATCCCCACTATGCAGCCACTAACGGCCCCGTAACCATTGGAGATGTTGAAGAAGAGGACGCAGACCACTTGAGGGAGCATGAGGGTGTAGGTGAGGTCTGAGCGCAGCATCCAAATCATCAGGACACTGTTGTCTAGGAAGGTGAGGGATGTACCGGCCAGGCCCACGAACACCACGGAGACGCGGATAACCCACTGGATCTCCCTGTCTGATGCCTAGTGGGAAAAAGGAGACATAGGAATAATGAGAAGACAGAGACAGACATCCTCTGACATCCTCAGACAGAGAGGAAGACAATTTAAGCTACAAGACAAAGCTGAAATGTCAGGAAAATATAGAAGAATATATGAAGATATGTTTCATTCCAAAGTAAGATTTTTGAAAAAGTGTAGAACCTACTCTGATTATTGAAATTATATGAAATTATAGTTGACATAAAAGTTAGTATGGAATATCATTTAGGTTATTAGTATTCTTAAAGTGGCAATCTCGAAGATCTCCTGTTTCGTTGTCTTTGGCGGCACCTATGGCAAAAAACAGTAATTGCAGGTGTGTAATTGGACCTCACTTCAAAGGGAAAAGGCGTCATTAACGCTAATTTGAATGCGTGGCGGAGAAGTTGCCACAGACACCTGGTTCTTAATACTCATAATACTGCAAATGCAAGAGCTTTCATCAGTGGGCCATAGGCTCAATCACCATTGTGTTACCTCATTAGGTGATAGATAGTGACTTAACACACATTTATTTAAATGAAAATCTTCGGAGATCTTCGAGATTGCCACTTTAAAGCAGCTACAGACAAGATTGTGAGAGTTTGATTTTGGTGACCCCTTGAGTTTCCTAGTGGTATTATTTGTGGCATTGCTGTTGTTTGTTTGTTAATTGTTTGTTTTTCAAAGCCCAGCAATTGCACATTTGGATTTGTTTATAAAGGTCAGTGAAAAGAAGAAGCCAGACTGTTGAAAGAAGAGAACTAAACAAGTTCTATATAAATTAAACAAAACTTCCTGTTTTGGTTGACACACTTCCTTTGTGTTATACGTTTTATAATTGTATTTTATAATGATATATTAAAGCAGTGGATTTAAATGGATATATACCATTGAAACCCTTCATATTATTGCCACAAGTTAGGGGACATGGAGGTGAAGCACACAAGAATTGTCATGTTTCAGCCTTCTAGAAGTTTCTAGAAATAGCACACACTGCTGGGGGGAGGGGGGGGGGCTGTCCAGGCCAATCACAGCCTGGTCCTTTTTCTTTACAAGTAATTCTTGTCTTTTGTTTGATCCTCGGTTGAATTCAGACAGTGTCGGGTAAGTTGTCATTCAACAGAAAGTAGATTTCCTTGTTATGCAAACACCAGCTTAGAAAAAACATTATTTGCATAACATTTGACCAGTCTCCCCTGTTACCTCCAACCCCTCCTCTTTCCTCTGTTCTTTTCATTTGTCATCCTTTCCTCAGCTTTCCGATACTAGTATTTGCCAGAGGTTCTAACCCTCCTGAATTTGAATCCATCCATCCATCCACCTTCGCTCATTAATGTTTAGTATACTTGCAGTGTGGATTACAAATTAACATCTAGTTTGTTGCCAGTGACCCAGTGGCCTAATGGAGAAGGCATCAGCCTCCAGAGCTGGGCTGGGAGTTGTGGGTTTGAGTCCCATGTGGCTTGTGCTCTTAACGAGGCACTTTGTTTCGCCTGGCCTTCTCGGGTGAAACGTGCAGACATGCGAATATAGCAAGTTTCCGATTACATTGTAGAACTGGAAGGTGAAAGATATCTTTCGCAATCTCCTGCTCATCTATCCGTCTTCCGCATGTTAGAGTAGGTATCCCTGACATTGCTCCTCCTCCTCCTCACCTGGGGTCTCATGATGTTCTTGTAGATGTTGGAGGAGAAGATGGAGGCGGCGGACAGCAAGGCGGAGTCGGTCGATGACATCACAGCAGCGGCCACGGCCCCGATCCCGACGATGGAGATGTAGGACGGGGTGAGGTACTGCAGCGTGATGGGCAGGATTAGACCCGTCTCCCCGCGTTCCACTGGAGACGGGGAACCGTACGTGGTCAGGTTCCAGTCTGAGACACAGCCAGACAAAACAGAGACACAAAGCACAAAACACAGATAAGACAGGTAGCGGAATACAGATAAACATTAAAGAGAGACAGAAACAGAGACATGGGAAAGATTAATTTAATGTAATAACCTATTGAATTCAATTAAATTCAAGATTATTCGATTTATTATTTCCTAATGAAACCTTTCTATTCTGTAATGTAATGATCTGTAAAGCACTTTGAAAATTGTATTTTAGAAAAGTGCTATACAAATAGTTTATTATTATTCTATTCCATTCTATTCTATTAATGATTATTATTTCCCTACAGGGATAAAATATTTGATCTGATTTCATTTCTATTCTCTTCCGTTAACAAGCTCTTTATAGAACCAATTACGATGTTTGTTCACGATAACGTCCAGGTTGGCGCGGAGCAAAATGTGTATACACAATTATTTATTAACTAATATCTCATTCATCTAAAATGCATGTTTGATGCTTTCATATCTCATTAATAACAACACTTTCACAAACGTTAGGTCGGAGACCTAATTTACCTGTTGGGCCACAGACTAAAGAAAACGACAGCTTAAGTTGACCTAAAACTAGCAGTTAGTCCAACCGGCAGTGGGATGTCGCTGTTGCTGGGTAGATTTGGTTTATCGAAGCAACACAGTACATAAAATAAACACAGCAGAAACGTCAGATAGGTCGGACCACCGCGTTTAACTATATATCTTTTAAACGTTAGATTTACGTCTGAAAATGACAAAAAACAGAAAACGGAAATAAACAGGTTTGCCGATTTCAAATATCTCCGCAATTCAAATCAACCGCCAGTTGTCTACCAGGAAGCGACCGTTGTCGTTAGCGCGGCGTCATGGTGATTCGGTCTATACAGTAACTGTACCTGTTGACGCAGCCACAGCGCCCAGGAGTATGGGAGGGATTCCGAGAGTGGGAACGATGAACGCGGCAGCGAAGCAGGTGATCTTGGCCGTGGACGACGAGGAGGCCGACAGGGTCCTTTGGTGGAAGTTCTGGAGGCCCAGGTTCCCCAAACCCTAGAGAGGGGGGGAACAGTCGGGAGAGCAGTCGTCAGGCAGATTAAGATGTATCCCGGTGACGAGACGAGGAAGTGGTAGAGCCACAGCGCTAGGTACACGCGTGGGGACAGGGCTTCTGCTACGTAATTACTTTATCAGCATTTGTCAGAAGTGTGTGTGTGTGTGTGTGTGTGCAGCCACCCCACCCTCCACAGCCCCCTTGCCACCTTGCAGTGATGCAACGATCCTGGGAGCAAGGCTGTTTATGGCTTAGCCCGTGGTCACCCATGGCAGCAAGGTCAAGTGGGACTTCCCAGACAAGACAAAAGGTGATCATAACCGCGCATTAGGCAGAATCTACACACTCAGATCTGGCAGTCACCTGATCGCCCCCCCCCCCCC
>OMKK01030073.1:0-14434 GCA_900302305.1 Polymixia japonica | reverse complement strand
CCTACAGAGCATGGTAGAGCTAGTATGGATTCAGTGTGTTGCTCAAGGACACACATCCAGCAGGATGCTTGACGTCATGTGGACTTGAACCCAAACCTTCCTCCTCCTGTTCCACCCGGTTGACCATTTACTGTTAGAACCAGGAAATCACGCTGACTTCAGTTGTCACATAGCTGTTCTGTGGAGGGAAACTAGCACCAAATACTGGCAAATAAAAAGTCTGTGGCCAGCTAGTCAGCTATCTAATCGTTGCTTGGAGGCTCCTCTCTAGCCTGTAAAATGGTAAAAAAAAATATTATGGGGAACTATGGAATATGACAGTCAGACCGTGATACTAATATATTTCCCACATCTATCCAACCCCCCCAGCAGAAGATGATGCGCCAGGTGACAAATAGCGACTTCTGCATGAGTAGCAGGCCGTCGTGCCTGGCAGAAGACGGCCATCACCCCGCCAGCCACTTCGAGCTCTGCGCCTCCCAGTCCAACAAGTTCTACCCGCCTCCCCCTCCGCCGTCCCTCCAGATGACGCTGGCCCCCATGCCCTTATCCGCTCCCCACAAATCCATGGCCTGCCAGAGACAGGAAGCTCTCGGGGGCGACTCCTGCCCGCCAGGAAACTTACCAGGGGTCAAAAACACTGACCAGCAAGCGGAGGACCCCAAGAAGAAGAAAGTCGGCGGGAAGTCTGGGAGACGCGGGAGGCCAGCGGGAACCACCAAGCTAGCCGGCTACAGAACCAGCACGGGAAGGCCCCTCGGCACCACGAGGGCCGCTGGGTTCAAGACCAGCCCGGGGAGGCCGCTGGGTACAACCAAGGCGGCAGGGTACAAGGTCAGCCCCGGGAGGCCTCCGGGCAGCATCAAGAGCCTCTCTCGCCTTAACAAACTGGCTTACGGCACCTGCAGTGCAGCGGCCTTCCCCTATCCCGTACCGCGCAAAGAGATTCTCTGTGAACCCTCATGCAAAGAGAAGGGAGCTAATGAGTAAAGGCCCTTCTTTAGTTTCATAGCTAACCTCCACCGGCGGATTGAGAGGCGCACGTGTTTGGATTGCTGTCGTACACCAAGCAGGATCGTCGGACCGTCCCGGTCGGCTGTGAGGGCGAACGGAGGAGATATGTATTTTCTATTATTGTAGTTTTCACGTCATCTGTGTTCCTGTCACCTGATATCGTACTGTCCGGTTTTCATTGCTACTATTGGAGATCTAATGTATAAAGGGTTTCACTTCAATTCAGTGGAATCCACCGAAGAAGGTGGGGCTGATATGATCGTTGTTGTTCACTCTTTACAGGTATAGTTTCAGTTTTCTAGGAGTGTAATTTGCATGCAGATGTCATCAAATCGTCTGAGTCACTGGTCATGACCAGAGAAACATCGGCCGATGTAACACAGCGGGTTCCGCTCCCTTTATTAACCCGGGGAGAGATTTCGGCGAGCGGCTTTATGACGGGCGGCGCGGGAGTCCGCCTTTAAAATGGCCGACGTAGTAAACAAAACACAGCACGGTCCTATCAGCTGCTCGGTGACGCTGTCGCCGCTCACGATGAGGAAATTATCCGCCAGCGAGACCAATTTTTAAATGGTGTGTTCGCCGAGGCGTCCGCTGGTCTGCATCACCTTGCTTTTCTTTTTTTGTCTTGTTTTGTTAGAAAACTTGGCTGCAGTTGAACTTTTTGTTGTCATTGCCCATCATTAACCAATCATGTACCAGCGTTGCTACATGACCTGCAAGTTTATGTGTCATTTTTGACACAGCAGCTGGCAAACGGCTGTATTAAATTGGCAACTGGACACTAGCAGGTCAAAGTCGTTGCTGGTGGTCTGAACAGAGACACCGGAAATGTGGTTTGACTCTCTGGGTACTTTGGCTTCAACTATTTTTGTGGGGATTTATCATATGAAGTGTCTTTGGGCCTCATTTATAAAGATTTCTTGGAGACACACTTTGTCAACCATTCTAAGCCAAGTTAAATTTTCCCTGAAAAATGAATCTAATGCCAAAATCGGTAGTTTTCACCTCCAATTTTCAGTAATATATAAAATGTATTACTATTATAAACAAAGGCATTATTGCTATAGATTTCATAATTTGACATAATCTAATTTTCCCAAAGGGGATCAATGAAGTTATTATCTTATCTTCTCTTATGACTAGTAAGTAAAAAATAATGATAAATGAGGCCCTTTGCACCTGTGTATTTATAATGCATCACAAGTATATTGCTCTACTTAAAATGCACACCTTTCAATTTGGAGTAATATTGTTCTTCATCAAACACTGGTCACATTCCATTAGCTCTCTTGTTATCCAAAAAATGACTATGTGTGGTTTGCATTACTTGTGGCTTTGGTTTGATCAAGGCATGCCGACCGTGCTAATGAGCTGTTTCCAGCTGAAGAACAGATGAAG
The DNA here is from genome assembly GCA_900302305.1 of Polymixia japonica. Classification (NCBI taxonomy): domain Eukaryota; kingdom Metazoa; phylum Chordata; class Actinopteri; order Polymixiiformes; family Polymixiidae; genus Polymixia; species Polymixia japonica. Next base: position 12,019 of record OMKK01030073.1, on the reverse strand, counting down.
AAACCGTTCACCACAATGTTCAGAGGGGAAAAAAACAACAGACAGAAATTCAAAGACTGTGTTCAATTCTAAAGGGGTCATCCCTAAGCCCTACTTCCTTTTGAGATAATTTGACAAACTTGGAAAAACCCAAGTTCCTTCAAAATTGATCAAATTTTTGCTCACCTCTAAAATTTCAGGCACAAGAAAAGCTGCAGTGGCATTGTTCCCCACTACTGATGGTTAGATTGAAGGGGAACCACACGCTAAAATCACCTTTTTCGGTTGAAAACTGATGTGTTTGGGTTAATAGTAGTACTAAATATTGATTCTAGTTCTTGATATTTCTGTGTTTCATACAAAATTGGTTGTAAATCTGCATAGAGACTGCCATCTAAGGGTTGAAAGCATGCTATTGCAGTATAATTTTGTGATTGGCGCTGACGTAGGATACCCTGTTGCATTACAGTTGCAAGCCTCACTATTGGCTGTGTTGAGGGATTTGGTTACAAATGCGATCTCAACACGGCAGATTGTGGAGAGGAGTCATTGAGTACGTTTACAAGCACACTAATATTCCGGTTTTTGCCCTTATTCCGAAAAAGACAATATTCCTACTAAGCTGTTGACATGGCTAATGAAAATGCATATTCCACTAATATTCCCGTTTACATACAGCCCTGTATACTCCGATTAACGTAAAACACCTCCACGTCCTACGGCTGCACTCTTTAAATAACTTAATTTCCCTGCGGAGGAATTTCCCTCCTCTTCAAGCTGCAGTCATGTTGCTCCCGCGGTGGAACGTTACCCTCGCTGTCACCGTTCTGCAAGGTTTGAAAAACTGTGTTCTTCAAGCTATTCCCCGGCCTTGCAGACTGTTGGCTAGTTGGTTTGTTTACAACGCACAGAGCTGACTGTAAACAGGCAAGAGGCCGTGTGTCACAAACTGCAGTAAAAACCCCAGTTGAGATGCATATTCTGAATGCGCTGTATACATGTCCAAAGAATGCTCCTAAAACCCAAATAATATCGGCATATCCCACATGTCTTAATCGGAAAATACTACATTCGGAATAAGACCTAATTCAGAATAATTGAGTGATTGAAATTTGGAAAGTAGGTGGAGATCAGGACAAACCGGGTGTGTGTTTCCCCTTGAAGAATGAACATTTATGACTTGAATTAGCTTCCATAGGAAAGTGCAAAGAAATTTGGGATTTCTTTTTTTTGTGCTTATTAAAAATGCTTATTTTTCTGGTTCCTTGGGAGAGATTGAAGTCAGCCCCTACTGATCACAACCACACTAAATATGGAAGATATGTTTTCATTCTCAAAAGGCCCCGTGCAGGTCGTACCTGCCAAGTACCTATTGCTTAGCTGCAGGAATTTAAATGAGTCCCTAAGGTGCTATCGTGTGTCCCTGAATGTAAATGGCAATTTCATTGCAACCAGGAAACCGATTCACATATTTGATATCTTTCAAAGCACTTATTTGGCTTGCTGTTCATGTGCGAGAGAGACAGCCTCAAATATATTATTGCTGTTGTTGATCACAAGTAAAAAGGCAAAGCAAAAGATGTGCTTTTTTTATGTGCATTTTATTGCATAGAGAATGTCAAACATAATTCTACACCTAATCTACAATAAAACTTTATTTAAATGTTTTGATTTTTACATTGGCAAGGAAAGGTTAACCCCTGTAGCAATGTTGTTCCTGTAGCACTTGGAGTTACTATGCTATGGCCCCGTAGAACAGTTGCAGGTTGCTGGGCATTTCTTTAATGCCTGTCTGAAATGATAATCTCTGCAATTACAAATCACAGAATCCCCCCCAAGAAATACTGTTCTATTCCCGTACAACCGGCTTGAGAAGGAAAGGGTTGCAGCAATGTTGACGGTTAACCGTTGTCATATCACGTCATCTTGTCTGTATAGTAAAACATATATGATGGTCAAATACCATTTTGATTTAAGATAAAATAAGGGATTGGCAGAAGGTTTGTGTACTTTGGGTATTTGCCACTGTAATTTTCTGCAACTTAGACCATCTGGCAAATCAGCTTGCACAAAATATTAAGCCTACAAATTGTTCTGAATGAACAATGATCCAGTATATGTCTTGGGAAATCAAAAGCTAAATCTTAGGATTATTTATACCATGGTTTTATTGTGTTGTTCCCTAACCCCCGCACGGACATCACTGGACCGTAGAATAAATGACAAAATTAAAATTGTTGTTAAATTTGGGCGCAATAATCTGTTGTATGAATTCTACTGTTAACTTTGATACTATCACATTTTTGATATTGTTGTATTTTGATACTTGTGTACAAGGCCTTCGATCACTTGTTTTGTCGGAAATGTGTGTAGTATTAACGGAGCTTACCATATTCTCACATGGACACATCCCCCTTGACCAAAGATTTAGACGTTTTCTACCTATGAGCTTCTTAGATGTCTGTGCTAGAGTGTTTTTGATAACAATAAACCCGAACATTTAAGGAGTTATTCAATGAATAATATTATGGAATATGTTACTTAAAAAGCACTTGTTGACCACTATCCAGTAAAAGATGTTTATCTGTAATACAACAAATGACAATATGAAAACAAGTGAACTGCTTCTGAAATGTTCACTTCTATAGCCCTGCAATGGTGACAACTAGCCATCGTTACATTGTATCGATCATGATGTCTTCAATGCATCACATGTTACAATGTGAACTTCCTTCCTCACACCTGCTCATTTTTGTATCCAATTGTTATTCTACTTAGTGGTACAACGATACCTTCTTTATATAATGCATATGTAGCCATGTTTCATATAGGATAACAATATTGCTTAAACGTTATGGTTGGCAGGATGTTTGTTGTTTGTTATACATTGTGAGGTTTTGGTTTACATGGTGTTTAGGTTAGAATGTTTAATACAATATAAGTTGTTTTGCAAATATATATATTTTATTTATATACAATGCATCTATATACAGGCTATAGCTAGAGATACATACAGGCTATTGATTCACATGGTGAGGCATGGCTAAGCATGGATATATGCTAGTAGATTTCAATCCAAACCACATACCTTTAAATTACACGTGAACCAATTGAAACATCTACATTTAATTTAATTTAATTTATTGTTATCCTGTCATGATGTTAGCCATGTTGCCATTTTGATATTTGAGTTCCTCTGCTGCCAGAAGACTGTAACATGGTCAAAACCAGTAACGTTGTAATGGTACCAGCTATGAAAAGAGACTGGCAGCAGCATGTTGGCTGTACTCTACTAGTACAGGACGACCATGTGTATCTATAAAATACCATCATGTAGCTTTGATTTGTAAGTACATGTTTTCTGTTTATCAGTTTTTTCACTAAATATAAGGTGTTAAGTTGCTTGCACTGAGATTTTGGATTGTGTCCACGGCCACTGATTCCTCTGTGACCCAGAAAAAAGGAAATGTAAGTTAAAATGTATGTGTGGGCTCTAGACTCAAACTCACGGTGGAATTAAGTCACCTGTACTCTTTTTAAAAAAAAGAAAAAGAAAAAAGAATCTGTAATATGCAAAGTCAAATTAATGCAATCACAAGTCACAGAAGTTATTAGTTCATATATTACAATGTTTCCTATTTCGCTTGTCCTTTTTCAGAGGTGATTTTCTGTTTTTTACACCCATTTCCAGTAAGATCTACATCTGGTCTAAAGTCTATAAATGATGATTTTTAAGATATTACCTCACATTTTGAGTGTTTTTAAGAGATTTGTGAAGCCAGTTTGTTACTACAGTGTAATCAACTAGGTCTTTACAGCTTTGTATATTCCCATTTTATTCTTGCATGATTGTTGTGGAATGTTAAAAAGTTGTGTAATAAACTTTAAACCAAGACATTTACTTGAAATGAGCATTTGCTTTCATAAGACCTAAACTGTATGTAATTTGGTTTATGCTTTTATCCAAAGCTGTCAATATATAGACAGCTTTATATGTGGTTAGTATCTATGTATCTATCTATGGTCTATTGGGTTAAATTGCAACAAAGATGTTTAATAATTTATGTTACTCAGACTTCGACTTGTAGAATTAGGGGTGTGTTACTACATCATCCAAGTTCAATCAATACTCAAGGTGCACTCAAGGTTAACCCATGTTTGTATGTGAGGCTTCTATGTTTCACTTATGCATCTAGTCCAGTAGCTTCAAAGAGCATAAAAATGCAAAACAAGGTGGGTGTTTATATAAATTTTTTATTATTTATTATATTTAAATTTGTTTTATTTATTAATTTTGGCCTTAGAGTATATAAACATATGTTAGCGCGATTTTCATATAGTGGTTTGACCCGGAAGTCGACAATTAGTGGTGCGCATTGCTATTTTGTCCGGGTGGCAGCTCCGACGCAGTTGTGACAAATCTGTTCCTGGGATGAAAGAAAATGGTTTCCTAGCTTCAAATAACTTGAAACGCCGTTATATTTATATTTACACCGATAAAATATGACGGGGGATTCAAGTAATCTTCAACTTGCGCATGGTTTATTACTTATCTTGTATCTTTCTAGTAGTACGAGGTTTTCGTCAGTGACAGCACAAGGTAAGACACTGGCAGTAGCATGTTAGCTAGCTGATGTTGCCTGCTAATGTTAGCAAAACATTGAGATCAGACAGACAGACAGACAGACAGAGACAAACAGACAGATGGATGCATGGGTGGATAGATAGACAGATAAATAGACAGGTAGGTAGGTAGATAGATGGATAGATCTACACAGCAGTTATAGTTGCGTTATCTCACTTATATGGTCTTTCAGTTTGGACTACTTAGACAAGATTTCAGTTCCAGAAACAGGGGCCAGATTCACGAAATGTTCTTAAGAAGAAATGTCTTCTGAAATGGCTTTTTTTTTTCTCTTAACTTTGGACATAAGAAGAAAGTTAAGAAAAGTTTGTATTCACAAATGTCTTAAGAATGTTCTTAACTTTCTTAACGTTGCATTATCTACAGAACCTGACGTTATGTCTTCTTCACTTTTACAGAGCTTGATGAGGTGCCAGCGTTCACGTTTTCAGAGGATGTGGTCTCTGACTTGGAGAACACCCCTAAGTTTGTGGAGACAGAAGACCTTGAGTCTCAACCAAGGAGACAGTTTAAGACGGCCGAGATTGCTGACGCCGTGATGGGAACGGAAACTCCCATTGATCCGTCTGATATCGAATCCCTCTTCCCCAAAAATGTGAAAGACTTCCAGACTGGATTTTTGCCTCCTTGTGATGAGAGCGATGCTCAGTGTGGTGCACCTGTTCTGACTGCTGATGGAGCATCACTGGAGAAGATCAAGGAATCATCAGAACAGGTTACCTTCTAGAAGCGCCATTAACAAGGAGATGTTGACGTTATATATTTACATGAGTTCAAATGCAAACACCTTAATGGGCAGGATTGGAAATCATTACCGGACACTAGCCAAATGCTGGTTTGCCAAATGTTTTGTTCAGTTTATATCACAACTACATTTTTAAACCCAGATTCCATTCATTATACCACAAAATTGAAAACAGAGGGCCAAAACATTTAATAAATGCAAATAAAAGCGGTATACATGGCAGCTGTTGACCCCTTCCTCGGTTTCTGCTTCCAGGTTACGTTGGACATGGTGCATGGGGACACAATGGCCGCCGAGGACCAGAACTCTACAGAGACCACCAAGACATACAAGGTGACCTGTGATAAGAGGAACATCACAGGGATGGACAACTTCACCGTATTGGTCCTCAATGCGTCACAGGTATGTATTTATGATGAAACCTCATGGATAGATCATGGTAGAGACAGAGCATGACCCTGTGCAGCTCAGTGGCTGCAGGACGGGAGCAGCACTGCCAAGGTAAAGGATTTTGGTTTCCAGTGGGGGCCGTCCTGTTCTAGATAATGTGTACACTCCTCATATTGCAATGCGCTTTGTTTGAAAAGCGTCCAGTTAAAAAGCATTCGCCCAAGTTCAAGTTCTTGTTCAAGACTTTATTTGTCACATGCATTACAGTCTATGCAGTGAAATGAAGGTGGCTGTGCTCACAGAGATTGTGCAAGAAACAGTAATAAGGCACACAAAAAATAAAAGAATCAAAAATAGAATGCCACTATGGTGGATATACTGTACACTATGCACTATACACTATACAGTGCAAAACAATACAATACAATATAATACAATCTATATAAGTAGCAGTGCAATATAATATAAAAGATAAGATAAAAAACAAGTATGAAGAAAGTCAGTGCAATATTGCCAGTGCAAAATACAGAGGTTATACAAAACTATGTACAGATATAGCATCAACAACTATGGATGCAGCAGCAGTGTTTATAGTGTGCAATGTAGCAGCAGCAGCAATGTTTATATTGTGAGAGTATGTGGAAGTGCGTGTGTGTTTGCTTGTGTGTGTGTGGGGGCCCTGGTAAGGTCAGTGTTGACAGTCCTGATGGCCTGGGGGAAGAAACTGCGTCTCAGTCTCTCTGTTTTCGCTGCGTGAGTGCGGAGGCGCTTGCCCGACCGCAGCAGCTGAAACAGTCTATTGCTGGGGTGGTGATTCATGGTTTCATGATTCTGCTGGCTCTGGTTCTGCACCTCCTGGTGTATAAGTCCTCCAGAGAGGGGAGTGGTGTACCAGTAGTGCGCTCAGCTGAGCGGACTACCCTCTCCAGAGCCCTCTTGTCCAGGGCAGTGCAGTTACCATACCAGGCAGTGATGTTGCTGGTGAGGATACTCTCCACAGCGCCAGAATAGAAGGCTTTGAGGATCTTCAGAGAGACTCTGAATTTCCTCAGCTGCCTCAGGTGGTACAGACGCTGCTTCGCTTTCCCAGTGGCGTGAAGTGCGTTATGAGACATAACATCTGCTAGTCAGTTCAGCCCCTTCCTACACTCAAACAATCAAACACTACACAGATGATTTACTAGATGTCTTTGTATAGTGCTGCTCTAGCTTATGCAACAAACTGGATTGGATCTTCAGTTAGCCAAGGCAGAAGTCTTCCCTAAATCAAGGCCTCAATCTGTAATTTTTCTTCATTTCCTCCAGGACCTGATGGAGTTCCTGAACGCCAACAGCACAGAGTGCTCTGTGGTGTTGTTCTTCACCACCTGGTGCCAGTTCTCAGCCCACCTGGCGCCTCACTTCAATGCCCTGCCCCGGGTCTTCCCCAGTATGCACTTCCTTGCTCTGGATGCCTCCCAGCACAGCAGGTAAACGATCACTAATGTGAACATACTTGTGGACTCCATTTTTATGTCTCTGTGTGAAGTTTGAATAAATGAAGGAAACTTAGCTCAATGGTTAGCTTAGCTCAGTTGCTGGAAGTCTATGGGATCAAGTAGGAAATATGAGCTGCTACCTGATCCCATAGACTTCCAGCAATTGAGCTAAGCTAACCTAACCATTGAGATAAGTTAACCCATTGCTTCAAACTTCATGCAGAGACACAAATGCTTTTAAGCTTCTATTATTACTCCTCTGCCAGCTTGAGCCAGTCTGCTCAGCAAACCTTCCCAGGAAAGATAATGGTTTAAAAACAAACAGAAAACCCCACTCTTTACCCTTTGTATTACGTTGGTCTGTGTCTTTGGCCAGTCTGTCCACTAGGTTTGGAACTGTGGCCGTACCCAACATCTTGCTGTTCCAGGGGGTCAAACCTATGGCCCGGTTCAACCACACCGACAGGACTCTGGAGACGCTGACGTCTTTTATAGCAAACCAGACAGGTATGGAAAGAATTAAAAGTCATTTTTATATTTGCTTCTTCAAGAAGAAAAAGTTAGCTAAAGTATAATTTCCGACTCCAATCTAAGCCTGGACAAGCATGTTAAAATGATGTAAGTGATGTTTTCTACAACTCAGGAGGATTTTAGGAGACTAAAATTGGGTCAGTCACCTACTGTAGCTAAAGCGCTAAACTTTTAACCCACCATGAGCTGAAGCTCAGCCTGAGATCTGCAGGCAACACGTTTCTGGTCGTTCCACAGTCGAGGCTGAAGACCTCAGGTGAGGTTTCTCCATCAGGGTTTCTTGGTGGAGGAATGACCTACCTGATGAGGTCAGGCTAGCCATGTTCTTCTTTACAATACTTATAAAAACTCACCTTCTTACATGTCCTTTACTAAATGTGCTTCTTAGCCTAAAAGAAGAATCCAGGTTGTGAGAAACCAGACAGTTTTCAATTTGGAATTTCATATTAGCGCCCATCCACTGTTTCAGCCTTTCTTTCTTGTACCTCTCTCCTGCCATCCCAACACACACACACACACACACGCACGCACACACACACACGCACGCACACACACCATTACTTCCACGCACACACCTTTTTGCTTTGTGTTTGCTTTAAAGTGTGTCGTAACAATCCTGTAAAATGCTCCTTGAAGCGCTCAAACCTGAAACGTTATGATACGTAATCCAGAGGTACTAAGCGATCGCGCTGTATTTCAGTAAACATGACCCGTTGGTGTTTGTCTACGTCAGGGTTTGAAGCGAGCCCTGACAGAAACGTGACGGACGCAGACCACTCGGGGCCCCTCCCCAGCGTCCCGGTGAAGAGCATCGATTGGCTCCTGGTCTTCTCCGTTCTGTTCATCACCGGTTTCACTCTCTACGCCATCCTACGAACAGACAGCATCCGATGGCTAATACCGGGACAAGAGCATGAGCACCAGGATTGAGCGTGAAATGATTCGGATGTAAATAATTATTTCATAAAGGAATTAGTTTGTTATTAAAACTAACTGCTGTTTGTTTGCTAATGTTTCAATGGTTTGATGATTAAAGTAAATTATGTGTGGATGACATGCCTGCCGTCTTTGTGATTTGCTGTGTCCTTTTATGGCTTATAGTCAGTGTAAATTAATTTATATAGAATACATTGTAGAATATAATGAGTACATATCATGTTAAGGCCATGGGATGTCTGGAACCTTCCACTATTTACTAGAAATGAAGAGAAATGCCAGGAGCAAAAATAATGTGAACTACACCATATACAGTACATATGTTTTACTGTGGCCTGGGGTTCATATGTTTATATTTTCCATGTATTGCTGTTGCATACTAATCACTGGGTGGTAGCTTTTAGAAAGCCAGTGTTTGCCAGAAGGGTAAGCACAGAAAAGCTGTAATCAGTTAAAAAAAGAGAAGAGGGTTATATAACATACATTTGGATGTACACAAAGCTGTTACATAACAACTTAAAAATATGTTCACATATGAGAATCATATCTCAGGAGGGACTTAATGTTCTCTAGACTAGTTTTTTTTTCTCTCCAGTCAAACACTACACCTTACATTTACTAAGTACCACAGATTTAACCAGAAAGTGGGGCACTAATTGGTGAAATCAACTAGTCTTTGGTTGGAATGAAAACCTGCATACTCTGGTCATCGATAGCACATGGTTATAAAATAACATTTCCATCAGGCGATATCTTGAACAGCTATGGCAGGTTCACATGACAAGCGAGGGACTAGAGAAGCGTATTAAACCCAGGAGGCAGGAAGACGCAGCGTAAAGCGCAGGGTTCATGTTTACTCTCAGGACTGGAGGCGCTGTGTGGCCGTGTCTCTCCTCCAGGCTGGCCAGCCTGCTACTGCCTACGCTTTCTAGACATTCATCTAAGATGGTGAGTACAGACTTGTGGTTGAGAAGTTATGGATGGGGTTGGGTGTAAAATACGCATGTTATCTTGCAGAGGCGCACAACAAGCACATTGTTAACAGCTGAAACACCAGCGGTCTTAATACGAATGAGTGACCGTGAGCAGCACAACTTTATGAGAAACTCCTGAGCTTTTTGTAGTGACTGAGTAGTCCGCTTAGAAAATGATCTCTTGGCAGGTTTGTTATTAATGTGAGTTTGTTTTCTGCACTGTTATGCCATGTCACCCTATGTGTGCAGATTTCTCTTACGTCAACATTACGATTTTGCCAAATGACGTCATGAGTCTGATGATCCTGCAGACTCTGCACATTATGTCAGACTGACGCCACCTGGCGGATAAACAGTCACATCTCATAACACTCATGAACATGAATGAATTGGACACAGACTATATAAAAGCTGGCGCTTTAACGCTCGTTGCTGAGGTAATGAAGCAACCGACATCATACAATTGTATAGTTACCAATTAATTAGGATAGTTAAGCATTGGAACAGACTTTCAAATGAAACGAGGTGAATGCAAACACAGTTAATGATTTCAAGAATCATATAGAAGAATGCATCAAGATGGGGGCTCACACAAGGTGCTCATGCATAATAACAGCTATAACAAACAGCACACTGATAAAATAAACACAATTAACACAAGTTGCTTATTCAATAATAGCAACTAGGTAATAATAATGACGGTAATAACAGTAACTTCATAAGTATAACACTTCTCTGAAACAAACATTTACAAAGGGCCTTGTAATCTAGACAAGCAAGAGACAAAGTTATCCAAGAAAGAACAGTGGCGAAAACAAATAGGAGGCACCAGGGCGGTGTACAAAGGTGAGGTGTACAAACACTTGTTAGGGACGTGCGCGTGGGCACGCGTGGGCACGTATGAATGATCCAACACAAGAATGGTTCAGTTGAGTATTCCACAGTATTTCATTTCTGTTTGAATTGGATTTAACACACTTAGATTGTTTGCGATTACAAACTGATTAGCCTACAATGTGTTGGATGCAGTCCAAACAATGATAACAGACACTGTGTTAACACCTAGTGGGGATGTCTGTATTATACACAGCGCACAGAGAAGTTATTCAGTTATAGCAGTTAGCAGAATGAATGATGAGAAGAATATGGAGTTGTGCACAACCCTGATTGTCTGGTTCAGTCATGTGTTGGTTCTTCTCCAGGCGTCAGACTCCCACTGGCTGACACCACCGGAAAGAGACCAGCTGCTGATGGAGCTGAGAGCCACTGGCTGGGTGGAGGTGGAGGACCGTAACGCTATCTACAAAGAGCTTCACTTCAAAACCTTCAATCAGGTGTGTGTGTGTGTGTGTGTGTGTCATTTGTGTTTGACAGTTTATTTGCGTTGTGTTCATGGGATTCACCTGCCTGGTGTACCAAAGAAAGAAAGAAAGAACATTACAAAAACACAGGTGCAGAGACACAAGGGCTGCACATATAATTGTGTATAGCGCTCTATTGCTGTTTTAGTTTCCACAATTAATAATCATAGAATATCCATGAATTGGATATCTCGTTTTACTTGGAATATTAGCTGCAGTTGATATTGGTCCAGTGACAATTGATTTTGTATGAAACAAAACTTTTATACAAAAATGTCAAGATTTTAACCCAAATCAATATTTAGCACCATTAAAGGAAAATAAAATAAATATTATTAATAAAATAAAGTGATTTTAGTGTATGGTTCTCCAGGGGACTTTGCGGACTGGAGATTTGGTACATTGGGCTCAGGACACTATAACTATCGGACTCTGTAACTATCTGAAAAGCACAAATTCATGTGTTTATATGAGTGGTTGCAGGTGTAGCAGGGGACCAGGTCCGCTGTACTATTTGGGGGGTTTCATTTGGGTCCTGGTTTTGGTTCCTACCTCTCTAGGGTAGCCCTGTTGAGTATTTAAAAGCTGTCAGGTGTGTGAGATGTGGTCTGATTACTATAAACACAAACCGGCTTTCCAAAATGTCGTCACTAGACAGCTGTGAATAAAAAAACCTTTTAATAACAATTTTGTTTTTAATCATTAAAGGTCACATATGTAATTTTTGGGCTTCTTTCCAAGTTCCGACCAAAACCCACGTGAATGCACACGAGTCACATGATCAACTTCCACTCTCTGAGAAAACGATCATCCGATCAATCCGACATGCACTTGAAAGCGGCATCGAGTGTTGGAGTTTCCCCATTGGCCGATGTATCCGTTTCAAATTAAAAGCCCTCTAGCGACAAGGCTTTCAGCCACGGTCCGGGCGTGTACTAGGTTTTGACCTAGTCTTGCTGGTAGTATTTTTCTCAAAGAAA
>OMKK01030072.1:0-10690 GCA_900302305.1 Polymixia japonica | reverse complement strand
TCTCTCTACAGCAATTCCTGGCCTTCAACCCTTCCAGGAGGATATCGGCCTTTGCTGCGCTGAGCCACCCCTACTTTCACAGCGTGGACAGCCACAGTAGGAGTGTGTATGCAGCCCAGCCCATCCCCAGCAACAAACCCACTATGGAGGAGAGGGCAGCCTGACAGAGTCCCTCAGTCCCCCCCTCCCCAATACAAAGGTCGAGCAAAGGACTAAGAGAGAGAAAGTACTGCAGGGAAAGAAGAAGATAAACAAAGACATTGCGCCCCCCCCTGTTCCCCAAAACAAATAAATGCCTTCTATGAACTGATGGATTGTAATTGCTGCTTTTAAAATGTTCCATGTTGACAATTGATTAACTATGTAAACAATGCAAGAAGACATGGATCTCAGATTGAATGGTAGAGAGGGTGGATGGACTCTGGAGGTCATGAAGCAGAGGCCTCTCGGTGACCAGCGTTTAGCCTGGAAAAGAGCCTCCCTGATGTAGGGGGTGGAGTAGGCAGGAGTCTAAGTGGACAGCATGGATCTCCCCTGGATTTATGCTCACTGTGGGCGCATGCACAAATACATACGTGCACATATACAGTACAAGCACGATCACAGATATGCACACCCACATTTAGTGCATGCACTATCATAAGCACATACACACACGCACACACACACACACACACACACACACACACACCTACACCTACCTATTGAAACTTCCTAAGGCACACACTGCCATATCATGAATTACCATTCCAATTCTACTTACTTACTATTTTTATTTTACTGCCACCTTCAGGCTGTTTTGAGTAACTGCAGACCAGTAGCGGGATTCTAATGGTTCTGCTGCTCTGAAGACTTTGAATGACTCATGCTATCTACAAGGAAATGTGTATGTGTAAGAAAAGTCACACCAGCACTATTCAACAAAAGTACATTTGGCAGAGAATTGTGTCGCAAATATTCTTTATTTAATTTGAAAGTTATTGCCTGGTATACTTATCAACTTCTAGGTGTTACTTGATTTTTAAAGATGCTAGGGGGGAAAAAAACTCACAAACCATAACAACAAGTCTCCGGATGACTGTAAAATCTGCGTAAAGATGGTTGTAAGCAAGGAATGTACAAAGAATAGGCATTGGTACTGTACAATATAGAGTGCTAACTAAGTACAAGCTGCGGTGATAGATGACTTGGAGGTTGATACATGCATTGCGAACTCATAGGTGTGTCTTAGCAACAGATAGAAGTAGAGTAGTGATGGTCAATGGAATGTTGTATGGGGAGTATTGGGGAGAGACATTGTTTGAAAAATGACTGTGGTTTTGATAACGAAATGCACAAATATTTTGTGTATAGTGTTTTTTTGTTCTGTTTTTTACAGTGACGTTCCTCGTATATTCAAGTATAATTTTTGTCAGCAAGAAAAGAGCAGGCTAACGGGAGTTGTATTTTTGTATGTAAAATTTCTTGCAGAACAGTAACACACTTAACACTGGTTTACTTTACTTTTTTTCTACAGGTAGTGCTGCTAGCACACACACACACACTTTTAAACACTTTCTCAGGTTTTTGGTCTGGATGTCCGAGCCTTTCGGACACAGTTTGCACATCTTTGGGTAACTCAAATGACCACATCACAACTCCTTCAGGTTTTCTTTTAAGCTGTTCAGTGATTATGGCATTGGTCGTAGTCTGTCATATTTATCAAATAAATGTTACTGAGAAATCATTACTGTCTAAAGATAACTGCCTGTATGATCTGTCTTGTGCCGTGTACACAACTTGTTGTCATTGCCAGGTGGCAAATGCAACTAACTCCACGTGTCATTATCTGCTCGACTAAGCACTGTGTGAATTTTCTCTCTATTTGGACACAGCTCAATTCTGTTGTCATTGGTGCATACATTGAAATGAAATTTTAAAAATACTATAAGCCTATAAGTTTGTATTGGGGAAAGAGGTTAATAGTCTTTATCACTAACAGAACATTTTAATCTCAATAGACTCAAAACAATCACTGTACAACCAGGTATGGTTTTCTTTTGATCATTTAACTGATTTGTGACTTCGTACATTTCAATTTCATTACAGACTTACAGACATTACAGAAATTATACATATGCTTTCTGTGTCACATTTGTTTTTAGCCTATGAAATGTAAACACCCAGTCTAGGAACAATAATGAAAACTAGACTTCTATATTTTCCATACTTTACACAAAGCATGACATTAAAGGCAATGCATAAACTAATTCATCCCTTGATCTGCTGGTGCATGTTTTGTATTGGATGTTCACAATTTGTCTTGTTCTTGGGTAATTTCATACACAATCATGGCATTATGCTTATGTATGACTGCAGGCAATGATGGCTTGTTTTTGTGTTGCACCAGTTTAATAAAAAGCAGCTTTGTATGCCAGTGTTGTTTTGTATTCATTTAAAGGGGTCATATTTTGCTCATTTCCAGCTCTTTATGTTTATCCTGGGACTCCACTAGAGTAGCTTTGCATGATTCACAGTTCACAAAAGTCATTATTTATCTTATACTGGCCCTTTATGCAGCCCCTCTGTTAAGCTGCTGTCTGAAACAAGCCATATTAGCTCCTGTCTCTTTAAGGCCCCCTCCCTAAAAGCCCACTTTCTTCTGATTGGCCAACATCCTCTTGCCGGTGTGGAGGTTCAGAAAGCAAACTGTAAAACTAAGTAACATAAATTCTCGTTCTTGATTGGAAATGGCAACTTATCAAATCCAGTGGTACATGTTCAAGCCTGAATCTGATTTGGAATGAGACTGGACAGCATGAACATCCACAGCAACAAAGATTACAGCAGGACATCTCTGGTGTACATATGGGAAATGCACTAAAATGCTGACTGAAGTGGAAAATGTCTGCTGTCAGGAAATAACAAAGGTAACATAACTACTAAAATGTTATTCTTCTGTCACCAAACAACTGTATAGTATCTCCCTGCACTGTCAGTTATAGTTGATTGCTTATTAGTTGAAAAATGTTTGTTTGTAAAGACGAGCATGCATCATCTTTCCCTCACTATCTTTGAGCAGGGAACTTTTGTCACTGCCTGCAGCAGATGACCATATAAAGAAATTCATCCCGACATGACGTCAGCTCGTGTAGAAAGTAGAAAAAAATGTTTGAAATCTAGCGTTCATTCGCACATTATTTGACACTTGGACACGTTTAATATGAATATCCAACATTGTAACATTATATATGTTGGAAAATAAGGAAAAGCATAATAGGTCCCCTTTAAAAGATGGATTGACATACTAACATATTTTAATAGCAAGCAGGGTGGTGTTAATTTGTTGCTAGTGTGAAAAGTTCCACTGACATTGATTGCTGTTTAGCACCTTTTGATGGTGACATATTAATGACATGCTTTCTGATGCCTTGATTTTAGTTGTGGAGCTGTTTCTGTGAGCAGGGGAAATGCTTTTGCCCAAATTAATTTGAATGAATTGAAATATGTGATGATAGCTATTCCATCATTTCAACAAACAAGATATTTGCTTATTGTTTTTATGAGACAGCACCTTTGTATCTGCCTTTATGGTTTCTGTAATCTTCAAGACATAGGTCAACAATGTAGAGTGACACGTTGCAATCACAGACAAGATAGTGTGATGTCTTAGTGTTGATTTAACAATATTTTGTTATTAGATACTGTTAAATAAAAAATAAAATTTTACAATTTGTTATTCAACAATTGTTTGGTTATACCTTATATCAGTGCAGATATTTTTGTCAGAATTTTATTGAGTGAAAATGCTTCTTGTGGATAATTCGTTTTGTACATCATACCATTATGTTTATCTTTGGGTCTACTAGGTCCTTTACATACAAAAATGTGCACCAGGCTTTATTGTAATTCAAGTGATTTTTTTGTTTTTCCAGCGTCTTTCCATTGATTATTTTTTACCATCGCACCCCCTTGATTTCCATCACTGAGTCTTCCTGCTGTTTTTCTGGGGGACTCATCGCTGTAACGAAGCTTTGTCATGCTACGGATATTTCAGGATAGACTGCTCATAAATCTTGTTACTTCTTCAGCGGACCACTTTAAATGTCTCATTTATAAATTATCATTTTCATTTTTTACTGATAAAATGTGTGGTGCCAAACATTCGGGCACGTTACCTCACTGCGACCAGCAAGACTTTCCACTAGGGGGCAGACGCGGTCATGCTCTTATGTCCCAGCGCAGAAGAAGAGATCTCCCCGCAGTGGAAGACATGTACACAAACAGAGGTGGTTAGGCTAATGATGCTAGCAAAGCAGCGCTAATGTAAGAAAGACGGTATTAGTGGGGCATTTTTGCAATTCGGTGAAATCGTTTAACATGGGGAAGAGAGATAATCGAGTGGTGAGTTATTTGGGTTGTGCGTTGTTTGATCTTTGCTGTAAATGGAGAACCCACATTCACGAAACGCAACAATTACCTGGCTAAGCGAGGTTAGCATTGTACATTGGTACATATTAGCCAGCAGATGTTAGCCTCGGCTAGGTAGCTCAGCAATCCTAGGCCTTCGTGTCACTTATGCCCAGTTTAGACGCGTGTTAATAAACCAGTGTTAATAAACTATTTAAGATACACGGAGTCCACTATTTTTCATTAGTCGTAAATATTTCCACGATTTAGTGTTTGTTTTGTGACGGTTGTCGGGTTGATGAAAGGAGCCCGACTAGCTAGCGACACTGTAAACGGGCTAAGCTAGCTCTCTTTTGTAAACAGTGTTTAAGTTAACGGGATGTCACACTACGTATTCCATAGTTTTGTTTTTAAATAAAGTGGCCTGTTTGTCATGCAGTCAACAAGCTAATGTAAAGCTTTTACGTTGTTAATGAGTCAGTGTCGTCTAACTGCGGTAAAGTTAGTTAGATATTCGATATTCGCAGAGCGAATTAATTCATTTTATTAATCTTGACAACCCAGGGAAGGCGGTACATTGCTTATTTTTCGCTTTGGACTTTAATTAAATTTTACGACACAATGTCAATAGCTTTTCAACTATATCACGCAGGAAGTTCAAACAAAGCTTTATAAATTCTAAATAATATGGGCATACGGCACAACTCTTTGATTGCCCCTGGGGTGTACTGTGTATCTTCTTATGAATATTTAAATAATTACATTATTATTTCAATAACTGTGACAGTATAACCTAGGCTGCTCAAATTAACTCTGTACTGTTCAGGGCCATGCATTTACCAAGGCACAAGGTTTATTTTTCCCAAAACCGAGACAATTGTATTTTGATTATTTTGATTAATTTGGGTACAATGGATTAATCAACAGTTGTGCCAAGATGCTGAAAGGTTCGTAATCATAATGCAGTTGCGCTGGAGTTTGTAACCACTGTCAATGTAAAGTTACTGGCGCATTTTGTTTAAATTAAATTACAGATAAAAGATCAAAGTTAGCGATGTGCCGCCTTCTCTGGGTTGTCAAGATAAGCAGCATTCTGGCTTGTTTCGTTCAAGAGCTATTGAAGCCCACTTTACGAATATCTAACTAACTTCACCGCAGTGTGGCGTTTTAGGTTTTCAAAACGTTAAAAAAAAAATCTAACTTTCAAAGCTTCTATAAGTGTCGCCTTTGCAGTTTAATAATTTTTATTCGAGAAGTTAGTATATTCGGTACTATTATATAACATACTCTGTTATGTTTCTCCCTTAAAATGTCTGTTTTAAAATAAAATAAAATAAATAAATAAACTAAAACTGTTTTTGTTGAAAATGAATTTATTTTAGGTACCTTTCCATTAACAGAAGTAAACTAAAATGCATAATCAAATAAATAAGAAATGATTGCAATAGACAAAATTCGAACAAAAAAGTTATTGATACTAGATATTCATTATTTTATCGGAAATATCTCTATTTTTGAAAAGTTAAGCACTGTAAAAGTGAAAAATTCAAATTATTCAACTAGTTCTGATTATTATCAAATGTTTTAATTGAATAAATTATTTATATATTATTTTATATTTAATATAATATATATTTAATATCACTATAATGTTGTTTCGAATGACATGACATTCACCCTAATTTGTCACTGTAGTTGCAATAAGTAAGGGTCTTGGTAAACACTTTATTGTTTTGGCTAACTTAAGTTCCTCGTAGTTCACGATGCAACGGCAACCTAAACGTACGATATTTTTCTGGGTAATATCAGTTAGCGTTGTCTAGCTATCCATTTTCAACTAATTAGTATCAGTAGCAATTCTAACTTGACAGCCCCTCCAGTAGCCTCCATAGAAATACCTGACAAGTTTAAACATGTTATGTCTTCATTTCCATGTGCTGTTTCAGGCATATGTCAACCCCATAGCTGCTGCACGAGCCAGGGGACCGGTACAGAACTCTGGACCCAGCATTCAAGATTACCTGAGTAGACCTCGGCCAACATGGTAGGTACAGGGCATGCACCTTCACTGTGTGCCAGCGACATTAATATATTTTCCTGCTTTTTTGTCCTTTGCCAATCACATGCCTGATTAATAAAGTTTTATCTAATCTTTAGTTTTTAATTTAGATTACAGCATTGGCGAATCAGTTTGAGCAGTTGACTTACAGTTGGGCACTGTATCTAGTTGGCATAGAAACATAATACTTTGAAGGCTACATAGCTCTTGTCCACCTTCATATGCCACCAGCCAATGGTCTGACTAGGTTTGACATGTTACTTTGAACTGAGGCCACATCTGGCACATTTCTCCTCATAATTGTTTAATTGGAACTAATTTTGTGAAAAATAGAGAGAGCCTTATATTACACCTTGTATTGCATATGATTCATTGCGTGCCTTCTCATCAGGGAAGAGGTAAAGGAGCAGTTGGAGAAGAAGAAGAAGGGCTCCAGAGCCCTGGCGGACTTTGAGGACAAGATGAATGATGTAAGTTTCTACAGTTGATCTTTTGACCCTTTACCATTTCCAGCCCTTTCCTCCCAATCATATTTTAACAGTAATAGCTCTTTTCCACTAACAGGGTTAACCTGGAACTTTCCATAACCTGAGACTTTTCAGAACCTGTGTAAGTTCTGAGATTGGCATTTGTTTCCATTTCCACTGTACCTTCCACTGTACGAAGAGCCGTGAAGGATTGTGAAATGAGTCATAAAAAAGGCAGCTGTTATGCTACCTACATATGCGACGTTGAACATGTAAACAACAGTGGCAGAATGGAAGAAGTTGTAGCGATAATCTTGTTCTTAATTATAATCTCCCCAAACGCTGTTAACACTGTACCTCTTCATTCGTCCAACTTGCAGGTTTTCTTGTTCCTTTCCCTTTCCTGTTTTCCTGCTGCATTGTTTAAAAATGGCAGTGTTGTAGTAACCCTCTGATGATAGCTCATGTTTACGGATGTGTCGTCACATCCAACCAATCTTCCTTGACCAATTAAGATTGACAGCACTGCTAGCTCTTCCTGAAGGTTCCTGGTACTCCTGAGCAGGGCCAAAATTAAGTAACCGTAATCCGTAACCGTGCTGTCACCTATGGAAACACTTTCGCAACGTGCTCGGTTTTGTGCCGCAGCACACCTTGGTAAGTTCCTGTAGTCGAAAAAGGGCCAGGAGAGATGTGGCCCAGTGTTGTCTAACACGTTATGCTTGTCTTCTACTGTAAGAAAATACTCTGCTGTGTGTGGGAGTGAAGGTGTCTGGGAAAGAATGAAGAACATATTATCTCCAATGAATTCCAAAGCTGGCCAAATGTGGTTCAAACACGTTTGCTGTCATTTTACAGAGATGGAGGAAAGAACTGGCAAAAAACAGAGAAAAGCTGTTGGGTGGTGCCGACAAGGACAAAGAAAAGGAGAAGAAGGCAATGGATAAAGACAAGAAGATAGCTGACAAGGAAAAAGACAAGGAGGAGAAGAAAGAGAAGAAAGAGGTACGTCACCACTATGTAACATGTTGGGTATTAATCTTGTCAATCAGCTCTCTGTTCTCACTTTGATTTTTGTGTTTGTGTCTAGAAGAAGAAGAAAGACAAGAAGAAGTTCAATAGGGTGAGGAAAGCTCTCCAGTATTTTGATGGCTGACTGCCCTGAGTTTATACTCCCCCCCCCCTCTCATTATATCCCAGTATTTACCACCAGTGATTGACCTCAAGTCTAATGAGCTCTGCTTTGTATTGTGTTTGGTCAAGCATTCTTCATCCTCCTCTTCATCGAGTTCTGATTCCTCCAGCAGTTCCTCCTCAGAGTCTGAAGACGAGGTAAGTTGTGCAGGACCTCAACGTCTGATGCATGTATTACATTATAAATACGGTGTCTTTGTTTCACAGTCAGATGTTGAATCTGGTCACTGTGCAGTAGGAGAAATGATCAGGAGCCCGTCGCCCTAACCCTGAAAATTGACACCATGAACCAAACAGATGTATACTTAGTGCAGCACTGCAATTATCTGCTGACTGCGATTGCATGTATTTTTGTCGTTGTAGGATGAAAAGAAGAGTGTGAAAAAGAAACGGAAGAAGAAGAAGTCGTCGGCCAGGAGAGCGTCGGACGGTTCAGCAGTAGAATCGGATGCCGAAAGCAAGGTTTGTCCAGGCTCTTGTGAGAAGCGCATTCGGCTTTCCTTGTTTCTATTCAGGGTATATAGGAGGGGAGCTTAGCTCTGATAGTAAAAACCTCCCGGTCAAAACAGATCTGTCCCCATGCAGTTGTCCCCTGAGTTGAAATTCATATGTAAAGTTCTCGGGAATGCCGTTGTTGATTCTAAATGCTTTTGTTTTTGCTCCCAAGAAGAAGAAGCGAAGAGTCAAGGAGGAAGGCGACAAAGAGAAGGTAATTTACTCTTTCAACAGCAACAACTTCTTTGTTCGCGACTATGAGGTGCTGTGTAATATCAAAATGTTTCTGCATGCCACATATGACCCACTCATTTTGCAAGTAAACATTCACTTCAAGTGTAGATATTAAAGGTTAAACACGTCATATATTTTCTACCCACTAGAGGGTGTTTGTGTTCACTTATTCAACTGAAAACACTGACACGACACCCCCCCCCCTTTCACTGGCCCATCCAAAAAATGTAAATTAAACATATATATTTTATTTTTTTGGGAAAAACAATACTTTTAATCAGCATCTTCATAGATCTCTGTAGATCTATTTTTATCTATTCTTATTTTTATTAAATTGTTTAAGTACAGAAGTTATGTGACCTTTTTAAGAGATCATTTACATGGTATGCTGCTTTAAATGTGTCCCGCAGGATGAGAAGAGCCGCCGAAGGAAGAGGAAGGCCGATCGAAGCCATAAAGACTCTTCCTCCGATTCCTCCGCCGACTCAGGAGGGGAGGAAGGAGTAAGTATTGTTAACTAGATGTAGGTACCGGGTGAACTGGCAGTAGGTCAGTCCTGGGCTAAAACATGACTGGATGTCAGAAAATATGAACTTCTATCGGCCGTCTGGCTAAACACAACTTCAGATATACTGCTGGAACTTAATTTGTGAAATAGCAGTCAAAGTAAAACTGAAAGTAAAATTTAAAAGAAAATTGGGGGGGTGGCAGTCGGACGGTCATATTGTTGACTTTATTTGAGAAACACATTTGACAAGCACTGTTTTATTTGCTGGCTTCTGCAGTGCTTCACATCATATTGATTCTGTATAATTGCTCAAAGATGTCTGATTGACGCACACCTTTACCTTGTGAGGCAGCTGGATTCGCGAGATCACAAGTTCACTGTGAGAATCGAGATCACGAGAATAAAACTTGTCAGGCTTCAGGTAAATGTGATTGTGGCTGAACCCGACCAACCCGGACCAATCATCGTCCTATGAGGAACTACTGACTGCTACGGCTGTGGTTTAGCCTGTGATAGGCGGTGATGGACAGATGGTTCATCTGGCGTGTCGGGTTACATCATTGTAGGAACTTATTTATTTACAGTTTCAGATCCAGTTTCAGATCAGAATTTGGTTACAGCAGATGTGTATGGTCCTCTTACTTTCACATCAGTATTGGCAATGATCAAGTTGCATCTGCAGACGTAGGGTTATTTATTATCTGACAAAAAGCACAGTTGAACATTATCTGATGTAGACAAGCATGGTCATCTCAGTTTTTCGTAACTGGTCACTATCGTTGCGAAACTCAGTGGTTTGTGAAATGGACTGTCCTCTCCTGCAACATAGTCTCACTTCTACTACTCGTCCTCCCAGGTTGAAGCCAAGAAGAAAAAGAGAAGTAGTGAGGAGAAAGAGAGAATTACAGTAAGTGTGTTATCTCAGTGATGTTGCAATGCGGGAATAAGTCTTCAAGTTTGGACCAATGCGGGTGGACATGCTCAACAGTGTCGATGTCTAAAATAGTTTTCCGTTTGCCAAACATGTGACATGACTAACTAACCGGTTACTGTAATTTACGCAGAAGGTCTGGAGCCTTAATGACCAGATGTTTTGCATTTACAGGACAAATCCAAGAAGAAGAGGAAAAAGAAACATAAGAAGCATGGGAGGAAGAAGAAGAAGAAGGCAGCGTCTCAGTCGGGCTCAGAGCTCGACTGTCGCAGTGCTGCCGTTTACTCAACCAACGTCTGATAGCTCATTAGTAGAGGGTTTGTTTTTGCCTTTGACTACCAAAAACTTCTCCCATCCAACCTTGGTCATCCCACTTGAGTAGGAGGAGGAGGCCTACAGACTTCTAATGC
>OMKK01030064.1:0-10024 GCA_900302305.1 Polymixia japonica | reverse complement strand
CACTACAACGCGCGCATGCGACCGGGTCGCGGTAGAGAAAGCGCTTTAAATGTCCTCACTTGAATGCATCGCAGACCTTCTGAATCACGGCAAGTTCACCTTCAATTTGCTCCATCCCTCACCTCAGCTCCTGTTAGCATCCCACCACATTTTGGAAGCGCGAGTTACCATTTCTCAAGATAATAGTGGAAACGTCTTGAAGTTTTTATTCATTTGTCAAATTAAACTCGGATATTTTGTTTTTTTATGGATGACTTGTCGTCCTGGTAACTGTGCAAATAACCGTTTCCAATTTTTCATGGCCTCATCCCCAGTCAAATGTAACATGTCAAGTTCCATCACGAGCATTAGGCTATGCATGAACGTAGCATCTCTTTGTCTCCTCTTTTTCTATTAAAGCTGCTATATGTAGTTTATAGAGGCCTCTAGAGTTTGCTAGTGGTATTATTTATCAACTGCGATTGTTTACATTCATGACTGCTGCCTTCTGTCGTCATGTCAACGCGTTCACAGAGGAGGTAAAGTAAAATTGCCATACTTTTATATGTGCCGTCAAGCGAGACGTCAAATTTCCCGGGAAATCCAGCCCGGTGGCAGACGAAATTGTGAATAGTGAATACAAGGCTTCTAGGAAACTGATCTGAACTGCGATTTCTTCACTCCCCCATGGCCATTACACTATGCAATCACCAGAAATGTTATTATTATCTGTTAAAAGCACAAAACTACATATAGTACCTTTTAAATTTCATCGGTCTGTCAGTGGTTCTGTAACCATAGAGACCATCTGTTACCATAAAGTTAATCTCTGGTAACCTTAGATGAGTAAACAATAAATCCAGTCAGTAAACATTGTGGTCTGAACCCATTGTGTTAGTCTCAATTCTGTCTCCAGAAAACCTCCCTAGAGCTCTCTCTCTCGATATTTATCTGTCGTTCTCTCTCTCTCTCTCTCTGTTTGTGGGTCGAGTGTTTGCATTCGAGGGTGCAGATACGTGTGTGTTTGTGTAATGCGTCGGTCCTGATCCTATGTGCACAAGCCTATCAAAAGGGTACAATCCCAAGTTCCAATTTGTTCTTACACCATCTGTCCTGAGCCAGGGCAAGGAGACGGGACTTGGCACAATTCACTATCTGTCCCCTACAAACTGTTAAGGTTTAAAGACTTTTCCCTGTGACTGAACAAAGTTCTTATGGAAAGCGACAAGAGCATGTGGCTGGCACAAAGTGATTCCCCGTTTTGCCTTCACTTTAAAGTGATATGCTACATGTCGCACAGTCAATTCACCACTACCTGTGACAGATAGAAATTGGCCGAGCTGAGGCATCGCAAAATGGGTTTTCCAGTTGATGTGAGCGAGAGCTCCAAAGCTACTGACTTAGAGTGGATTCAGAATCAGTAGGAGTTTAGCTGACTTCTTCCAGTAATGTTTGTTTGGTGACACGCGCTGGCACGTGAGAGTGGAGTCTGGGAGATACCGTCAGGGAAAGGGAGGTGACGTTATGGACCTGGAAGTTCATTATTTCCCCTGTCAGTGATACACTCTTAATCCTACGGGCTGAGGAACTTTGCATGTGGGGAGTTACTGGTAGAGAAGGGAGGTTGTAAGCATTATTAAGCAAATCTTGTGCAGCGTCGCTGTCGGGCAGAAACCTCGTATCTCCATCAAGGCAACATTTATCGAAAAAAGGTTCCAGTTTTTGCATTAGTGAGTGAAATGTGGTGAAATCTCGAAGATTAACTTAATTTTACATATAATGTTATCTATTTAAAAAGAAATGTGTAGATAAACAGTTAAATTGGAGATACAAGGTTAGCGCCCGATCAAAATTGGAAATACGTGTTCCGGTTGTCATGGTTTTGAATGGAGCATCTTGGCACAGAATGCATTGGCTTGACAACTTGGCGTTTAATGTTGCTTTTAATGAATACAGTGATTGTTACAGTTTGTTTTCACATGAAAAGCATGGGTACTCCCACCGTCTGGTGTGCTTTTATTCAGATTTCATTATTTCAGATTTTTATTAAAATCAAAATTTGCACTCGTATAACAGACTTTTTAAACTAGTAGTCTGCAACCTTATAGCCTCATCACAAGGTTAGGAGACTATGATTGTGATTTACAAATCACGTTTTGTGTTCAATTTGATAACCAGATGAGTGAAATTAAGCTGTATGCAATTAGGTCATCTAAAGAGAAAGATACAAGGTTTCTAGCTTCTGTGGGTTTGACTTGTCAGTTGTGCTACCAAGTTGTTAAAACGCCAATTCGAAACTTCGTTTACAGGTTAATAGCCTAGGAGTTGTGGCCTTTCCAGTACAAGTGGAAAACCAATGTGTCATAACACTCCAATTATAAGCTCTTAGGAAACAGCAGTGGCTAGTGTGTTTATTAATCATTTCTAGATGTTATCATATTGGCAATATTAGTAGTAAACCAAATGAAATGAAAATGTACTATTCGAAAAAAAGGCTAAAAAACTGTCTGTGGGCATTTAGTTTTAATGTTCTTTAAACCCTCCGAATCCTTGTTTGTGCCAGAGGCTAATACGCAGAGTAGCAGTTTTACAACAGGCGAAAATTGTTCATTTTGTTATTAAACCACCACTGTGATGAAATTACATTCACGGGCCTGTTTATTTTCTTGTCAGTTATGCGTGATTATTAGCTTCCTCTTTGTCTCTCTCATAGATATCAACAAACGAAGGCATGAATTCAAGCCCAGAAAAACATTATTTTCCCTTACAATTCTTCTGTCCCGTTCTTCTCCCCTGTCAGGGTTGCCTTGGCATTATCTGCTGAAACAGTTGCTCCAAGGAACGAGAAAACCTCCTCAGCCCTCCCTCCCTGCCTTCCCCGCCATCCCTCCGTCTATCCCTCTTCCCCATTGCCCTGCACAGAAGAGAAAGCAATTAAAAGAGAATCTGTTAGATTGTCTGTGTTTATGCCATCTCGGAGCAGGTTCCGGGGCTGTTATGATAATAATGTATAGCCGGATCATTACCCAGAATCTTCGTTATACCCTCGCCTATCTCTCAGTATGCAGATGAGGCCTTTTGAGCGGTGGCACACACATCCCCTTTTTACACGCATCACAAGATGCGGGATCAGGATTCCTTATTATATCTAAACCGCAGTGTTTGCGCAAGTTACCATTCCTTGCTATCGTGTGTTTCTCTCTCTCTCTCTCTCTCTCTCTTTCTCTCTCTTTCACTTTTTCGTTCTGTCTCTCTCTCCTACTCTCATCCTCTTCCTAGTCGATAAAGCGAGTCTTCCTCATTTGCCATTCGATGTGCGACAAGACCGGGCTTTGACAAAAGAATTTAATTAAGCGCGTTCAAAGGAATAGAACTCTTTAGAAATGCACTTAATGTGCTTCTGCGTAAATGTTATTTCTCAACATACCTGAAAAACCGTGATATGCTTTTAAATGAACCGAAGGTACATTATGGAGACATATGGACAACATCATTAAGAAGCTACGTTGAAAGCAGGCGGTGACACTTCTCTTCGAGCGCTCCTCTTTGTACTCCTCCCTACCAGCGCAGCTTGAAACGCGGAGTGTCAGACGCTGCGCTCGGCACAGGTTTCCACATCCGCGCGTTAATGCACCGACATTCAATTATGCACGGGCATTCATTTACGACTACATCAGTGAACGCTTTAGCATTTTTTAAAGTCATTTATCACAGCGAGCTCTTCATCTCCGTGACCTAAGGACCATTATATTTGTATAATGTGTTTACAGTAAATGACACAGCACCGCCACTAAATATCCTTGTTTATTTACTAATCTTTTACAAGGAATCATAGCCCTCTGCTAGGTAATTACAGAGGCATTTAATTCAAAGGTGGACAATAATAGTTTATTTCCATTTATTTATGTGTTCGCTACTGAGGGAACACATAAATAAATGACCTTAAAATATCATTATTTTGTGGAAATGAGCCTTTACAACTGCTATAATAGCTGTTATGGGGCCGTGCCTTGCTGTGTGGATAACTTAACAAATGAATCAGTGAGCCACTGGACTTACATTTCATTATCAATATGCATTGTCTGTATAGCATCGCTATGAATGATTGCGGAGGTCATTTATGACTGTAGAAGGGTTCTAATTAAGTATTATTACAAAAGAGGGTGTTCTTCACTATTATTGCCACGACAGTGATGCGGTTTAGGAGCGAGGCACTTGTGCCTGGTAAAGAACACCCTCGAGTGTAATATTGCGATTATGCAACGGTTACCAACAAAAAAAGGTTACTGTCTTTTTTTTATTAATGTTATTCAACAAAATCTGAACATATCATATATTTAAAGGAGCTATATATGACATTCAGCCACTACATGTCGCACTAGAGCACCAGCATCTCAGACCAAAACAAATGGCCGCGTCGGACACATCGACACACACAAACTAACACGCACGCGTGGGAAGAAGCTCGGATTACAACACACACAGGAGTGTGACTTCATTCTCTGTTCAGGACACCATTACTCCACTATATATTTAGATAACAAATAGTTGTTTGCTGCTATATTAATGTTCAAAATATTGTATATAGTAAATTTAATGGTAAAAACTAGTGCGTTTGTAAAGTAGTTCCTTAGTTAACTTAGAAGCTTTAAACCAACAGTTTCTCCGTTAGGGCTGTCACTTTTTATTTGAAATTCGAACATTCGTTCGAACATGGGGGAAAAAATAATATTCAAACTGTAATGACCTGTTCGAGTACAGCAGACCGTTTGAAGTAGTTTGCCTTGTGATCCAGTAGAGGGCGCGTCGGCAGGTAATATTGTAAATAAAAGAGAGCCGCACTTCATCCCAATCAAGTTGATAGACTTTTGAGCACAGCTGAGGTGTGCTTTATTGTGATTTAAGCACGGCTGGAATGCCTATTTTGACCAATCAGAATGCTTGGCTGGAACTGCCCATTGTATAATGGGGTTATGGAAGCTGCCCCTTAGACTCCATTAGAGTATTACTATTTTTCTTGTTTGCAGATTGGCAGCCAGATCTGCTTTGTCAGTATAGAGACTCCATTTAAAGACCACTTCATCCTTCAGCAGCATGAAATTATTGTTAACTCAAATTAACCTTATGTAGGCTAAGGGGACCACTTGAATTGAAGAGCAAAGAGTGATTATTTGTGCTACATGTTATAAAAGCAGGAATAGGAGTAATTCTGAGTTAATGTAACACAAGCTGCAGTGGCAGATGGAAAAATACTGAAAGCTAATAATAGTATTATAGAAAATAGTATTATGTTGGGATAGTAATATCTACTACAATATTGTTGTAATACCGCCATTGAGTGAGTTCAACAATTTTGACCTTGTAAGCAATTTAATCTAAATGAAAGATGCAGTCAATTAAACCAGGGATATGTGGCTTGTTCCATTATGTTGGATTGTATATGTGAATGTTTGAATTAATAGAGCATCTGTATACCAACAAATCCCACCTTAGAATGTACTGTAGAGTGTGAATGTTCTCATCCATAGCTCCTCCCTTTTACACATTATTCAAAATAATTATTACAAGGCTTATGAGGATTATTCAGGCTACTGGTTTGGAGTTCATGCATAGTTGATAGAACAGTTTATTAAGTTGTATTCATGCACCTTCATATCCCAGTGACAAATATTCCTGGGTACATAAAAAAAACATTTATATTCAAAATTCAAAATAAGGCCATGAAAACGAAACTTACAAAGTTTTAAACTTTGCTTGCATCAGTATCCCACCGAATACTGACATATAACACACATACATGTATTTTAATCCTAATTGTACATGGGGTGTGGTATTTACACGTGAAAAATGAATAATTTAGCATTTTACAATATTAATGTGAATGTAAACACAATAACTCTCAGGGCCTCAGGGTCTCAAATAAGACTTACTTGCTTGTGTGTGCAGTTGAACAGATAGCATGTGGTAAATTCTCCTGTTGTGGGTGATTAACTAAGAATAATTACATGAATGATGTCAGCTGCAACCGAGCAGGGGTGAGCATGCCTGGTCAGTTTCATCTTTCCGCACGGCAGTCATGTCAGTTTGCCTGCCCAGGCAGTTTTCATCTGTCACTTTTTCAAACAACCACCCTGACAAAGAAAATGACTACTGAATATTGAATACTGCTCATAACTTGGCTAATGATAGCACATAGGCAAAGTAAATAGTATAATAATGTGTCGTGGTGAAAGCATGCGGGGGAAAAAATACAGGCATAAGCAGTATACCCGAGCGTTTAGGACCCCCACATAACTGACACAGCGAGGTAGCACAAATATTAATAAACACTATGCATCATGTCATATTTGCTGACTAGAGATTTAAAAGGCTGACTGCATTGGCCAATATTTGAACCCGACTCTCCCACGTGGCGGAGGAAATATCTGATATATAAGCCAACATTGAAAAATCTGCCACGTTGTTTTTAAGAGATTCCATAACAATGTCACGATAACTGCTAGCGTAAACGGTCTCGTGACACAATGTAACAAAGCAGCAGGCGGCGTTAGGGGTCGAGACTTGAGAGCGCCGTTGTTAACCTGCCTCTATAGCAGTAGCGGCGCAGTCAAAGCTTCTTACGTGTTTGCATGAAGGTTTTTTGTGCGTTTGGAGTGATTTCCGTCTGGGAGAGCTTGTATAAAAACAGTGACCGCAAGCTTAAAATAGAATTCAGCCCGCCGGAATTAGAAGTGTTGGTGGGAAAGAGAAACAGACCCCTGAGGATATATATCCGATATGTTTCTCGTATTTTAGCTTCTGGTATTTCAAAAATAGGCTATTTACAGAAAAACACGGCGAATGCTCATTCTCTGTGAATTTTCTGATGCTGCTGATGTCACCTCACTATAAATTCGGAGCGTATGTCCGATTAACTGCAACACACAATTGCCTTTCCCACAACTGTTTCCAGCCTTGGTATATATCACATTACACGTGCAAATCAATCTACCTGCATACTTACCTCTCAATATTTTGCACCCAATATTACATATTCATTTAGACAAATCTCAGAAAAGACAGGGCTCGTATTTTTTTTTACACACACAATGTTTATTAGAGCGGTCTTAATTCCGTCCATCTGCGATGCAATATGTGGTTTGCCGAGACCGCCGGCGGAACCCTCCGGTGCCGACAGATATGAAGAGTAGCCGTCAACCTTTCGACTTCTTCTACTTCGTCGGTATGTGAATTAGCTATTCCCTCCCGCGCAACAAATCACTGAAGAGCGGTCTGACCTTCTCGTTTGCCCTGACGCATGTCAATCACGCGCGGCGCGATCATAGGCGGACTCCCGTGCCACTGGGTGGTTAACCTTTAAAGTCCACCCACAATGCAAAGAGACTTCATCACAAACGGCATCCTTTACAACCCACTTAGTAATGCTCTCCTTTAGAAAATTAGCCCACAAGGGAGAAAGGCTTATTAGTGGGGTAAGAGGGTGTAGAAGCCAATTATCACATAGGAAATGATGTTGAAAGGACCTGCACCCCAAGTTTCTATTTACACTCAAATTATTTAAGGATCTCCTTCAGTTCAAAGTGTTACCTTTGCAGATGAAAAGCCTACTGCTATCACAGGCAGAACTTATGGTAGATATATTTTCTTTCTTTTTATTATTTTCTATTCTATTATTTTTTTAGCGCTCACTTGGCCTCAAGTGGATGTGCACAGAATCAACATTAATAACAACAATATCTGGATGCTGTGCAGGTTCCTCTGGTGTCCCTCTAGTTTTAGTTTGTGGTACGTTCAGTAGCTTATCTAACTATTGCATTACCGTCAAGGAATTCAGATACACCTGTTATTACCTGTTAAATATTCAGAGGCGCTCGCTGTAATATGTTAAAATCAAATAAAAAGTAAAATTACCACATTGTATCTTAATATAGTGTAATAGTGCTTGTGTGAAAGCTTCCCCTCTCTCTCTCTGTTTTGATTGTGCATCAGCGGTGCTGTTTTCCTCTACTTCCTGGTCTTTGTTTTGCTTTGACGACCCGTCAAACAGATCCTCCCCTCAGCCTGTCCATCAACACGTAGCTCCTCCCCTCAGCCTGCACAAGCCGGAAACACCGCGCTACTTGTTTTGGTTTGTTGTTGTAATTCACCTCACCGACGCTAGAGCGCCGATCTCGCTGATAGCACCTTTGATTGTTATATCATTTCCAGCCCTAACAGGCTGGTCTCGAAAAAAAAAAAGTATTTCAGCAAAGAAGGAAGTGAGCGTGGCTTTTTCCTCTTGCCTCGCAATCTCACTCTCCGACACCAATTCATCAAACGATTCCTCTCTTTCTGCCAAGCTAAATCTCAAACTGAGAGGAGGAAGAAGCAGAGCTTTCACTTAGCCCCTGTTTCTGGTTATCATCACAGCGCAGCTCAGAGACATAAAACTGAAGACTAAAGTCTTCTCTCAATGCATTTGCATGATTGGAAAAGTTGTGGCATACAGCCCACTTTTGCAGGAATCATCCATTAAAAAACACCTATGTCTTATTTGGAAGAAAATTACACACAACCCGAAGATATCGTTGATATCGGAAGCTAAACTTAGGTTTTTGTGAGGAGAAAACTGTAGCGTCAGATCGTTGCATCACTGCATTACCATTAGGCAAGCTGTTGGTATCCTTGTGTCCTGAGGTCAGTTTGCAGGAGAAGAGCACATGTACAGGTAATGGCCCGCATGCAGACCAAGAGGGTGGCAGGTATTTTACTACTGATTAACTCATCTTCCGTTCATCTCCTTCTTTTAAATCAAAACAGTAACTCTTAAATACGTTGTACCAGAGTGCCGTTTTAAAAAAGCTCCGACAAGGATTTTAGAAGATCAGGCCTTTTGTATCACTTCAGCGAACAGCCATAAAACAAATGGCATTGTCAGCATAATATTGTAATAAAATGGTAATCCTGTGATACGAGTGTCTCTGTTTTGTTGTGGTTTTCTTCCTGCCGCCATCTCCAAGCCTTGCTCGTTAATGATCGATCAGCCGCGATAATGATTATTAGACGTAATCGACCCGCGGTATTATTTTGAGCCCGTCTTGATAGCAGTGGTTGGTAATGCAGCAAAACAGAGCATAGTGACAGATGATGTGAAAAGCAAATGCGGTGGTTGGAGCCTGGTTCCTGCATGATGCCCCATAATGACACTGAGAGATGGCTCTATTGTAAAGAAATTGCAAGGGACCCATTGTACAAAGCCTGTAATGGGCGCCGATTATAAGTGGATAGCAGCATTTCCACCAGTAATGGCAGAGTAAATAACTATAATTTGCACTAATACAGTTTTTCTCGATTGCTTACACACTATAACCGGGCCTATTAACTAAACATCCAGATCCATTCCCCAAAACTTTACTGCAGTACATTGAGGAACATTTTCCAAAACGTATACATGTGTTGCGTCTTTATATTGTGTTGATCGTGTAAAGAGGTTGTTCTGGGGGAAAACCGTAAGCGCCGTTATCCGTGGCGGTAACAGGTTTTTACGGTCGTGTTTTTAATTGATCTCGCCGGTGTGTAATGGCTGTTTTGTAGCGTGTGTGTGTGTGTATTCGATGGCTTTCGTGTGATGTCTGAAGGCAAAGTTTGGTTTAGATGTGAGATTACATGGTTTTGAGTGGAGAGTTTGGTTTTGACATGGAGGTTTGTGAAGATGAGTGTGCAGTTATGCATTTGTGTTTAGAGTTTTTGGGAAAATGGAGCATAATTTCAAGAAATGTGTCTTAGCAATTAAACAAAAACTCTAAGACCCGTGTGGTTGTACTGGCAGTTGAGTTCCAGCCTGCCTTTCTCTTCCCTTAACATTAACAGTAAAATCATTGTGTCCCAAATAGCACTAGCACTCAAGACACACAAGTACACGCACACACACACACAACCACGGACAGTGAAACACTGTCATGTGTGCCGACGATATGTCGGCCAAAGATGTGTGGGAGCACAATAGCAGCAAAGGAGAGGGAGAATGAATGGGAGGGAGAGAGAGAGAGATGAAACGTATGAGAGA